>JAJLZM010000196.1:0-187778 GCA_030572235.1 Ambrosiozyma kamigamensis | reverse complement strand
TTGGATCTTTAAATGCTTTAAAATCAATTGAGCTTTTAGTTAAATATAACAATTCCTTTCCGGCAAATTTGAATCTTTCTCTTCTGCTTAAATTAGATTCATCAAAGTGCCTTTCTGATCTAAATCTTTCCTTAATTAAGAAAAATGATAGTATTAAAAATGAGGTACAGATAATAGCCATGATTCTCATAGTCCAAGTAAAACCCACGGTAGTGAATAATTTATTTAAAACTGAAGGAAATACAGCTCCACCAACTGACCCACCTAAAGTAGATAAAGCAAATGCTAGTGATCTACGTTTAAGAAACCAATGACTAATGACACCTGTTAATGGGCACGCAAGAATGCCAACACCAGCACCACCAAATAAACCTAAAACAAAGGAAAATTGAAGAACAGTATGACAATTACCAGCTGCAAATAAACCAGTGAACAATAAAATAGAACCGATTATAATCGGTGTATTAGATCCATATTCATCAAACACTGATCCAGCAAAGATAACCACTAAATAACATGAACCACTAAAAACAGAAAAAATAATGGAACTGACAGAATTAGAAACATCTTTTAATTGATTTGCATTTATATATGTTTGAATTGAACCAATACTATTAAAAAGTCCAAATGAAGATATCAATCCTAAAAATGAACCAAAAACAACCAAATAAGCTCTCAAACCACCATCAGGATAATCATCATCATCAACATTATTACCATCATCATCAATAGCTTCATTAGTATCTATTTGCTCCTCATTTTGATTAGTAGAAGAAGAATCTATATTTTCAGATTGGTTAATTGCACGCAATCTATTGTTTTCATTAGAAGTGGAAGTTCGACCAATTTGTACCTCCAAGGATTCTAATTCAATCGTATTGTCATGGCTTTGTTTAACAGTTGGTTTCTCTACCTCAGTAGAAGTTTCTAAAACAACATCAATATCTTTAGTGGACATATGATTATCTTTGATAAGCTCTTAATTGATTCGTAATTAATACAGCTTAATTATTTGAATATGGTGTATTAATCAAAGAATATGTTGAAGACTCAAGTTAACTTCTGAGAATATACGTGTAACATGAAAAGAAAAGATGATAACGTACTGATAAAAAAAGGCCATAAGTCAAAAGTAATTGAAAACGAAAGGAGGACCGGAAAAAAGCGACGGAAACGGAAATAGAAAATTCCTCTTGTCCCGCTTATCGGCTATGCAGCGGCCGGCAGTATTGTCGGCAAAGCTGTTCTCTGGATTTTTAACTTATCCAAAGTCTTTAAGGTAGTAAATTAAAAGGAGTAAGTAAGTACACATGTATGGCGTATGTATTTCAGACCTTTGCATTCAACTTCAACCCAACTTGGAAATATCTACTCACTAGAAAGAATATAACACCTGATAATGCAGTTAACCCACAAAATAAACTGAAGTATCTAAAATGATTCAAACTTTCATGCCCAAGTATTGATCCACCACTTATCAATCCAATAATGATAAAAATACCACTTATAAAGTACATTGTAGCATATCTTTTACCAAAATCTCTAGTGGGAGAAATAGATCCAACACATGAAGGAGATAGACTTAAAACGCATGCATTAAAAAAACCATAAATACAAGCAAAGGCGTAAATTGAAGGTAAATTTTTGGAATAAGTTGACCAAACTGACCAAATGAATAGATTACTAGCAGAAACACCAATTAGCATAATTACCATAACATTATAACAACCAACTTTATCAGCAGAAAATCCACCAATATAACGACCTGCAATACCAACAGCATTCATAATGGTTAGAGCTGTATTAGCAGTTTTTTCACTATAACCTAGCATCGTCACATATGAAGCAAAATAGGTTAATGTGCATACTAAAGATAATTCACCAAATGCAGCACCAACGGAACAACAAAGAAATCTTGGATCTTTAATAGCTTTAAAATCAATTGAACTTTTAGTTAGATATAAAATCTCTTTTCCAGCCAATTTAACCTTTTCTCTTTTACTTGAAACTTGGTTTGAATCCCTAACAGGTTTCAATCTTTCTTTAATAAGAATAAAAGACAATGATATAAATGATGTGCAAATAATAGCAAATATTCTCATCGTCCAAGCATAACCAACACTATCAAACAAAGCATTTAGAAGAAGAGGGAATATTACACCACCAACTGACCCTCCTAAAGTAGCTAAAGCAAAAGCTAAAGACCTACGTTTAAGAAACCAATGACTGATCACACCTGTTAAAGGGCAAGCAAGAATACCAACACCAGCACCACCAAATAAACCTAAAACAAAAGTAAATTGAACGACAGTATGACAATTTCCAGCTCCAAACAAACCAATAAACAAAAGTAATGCACCAACAATGGTAGGGGTAGTGGACCCATACTCATCAAACACAGCACCAGCTAGAATACCTATCAAATAAGATGTACCAGTAAACACTGAGAAGATAAGTGAACTTAGTGAGTTGGAAACATCCTTCAATTGATGCAAATTTAAGTAATTTTGAATGGAACCAATACTATTAAAAACTCCAAATGTTGAAATTAAACCTAAAAATGAACCAAATACAACAAGATTTGCCCTCCATCCACCATCAGGGTATTCATCTTCATAATCATCATTATCATCATTGTCTTCATTGTTGCTTTCAATTGGAGCAGTTGAATCATGAGATAATCTATTTCCAATTCTCTCAAGTTGTCCAAGCCCTTCAAAATTGGCATATTCATTAGTAATTTCTAGTGATTCGAGTTCAAGTTGGATTGACTCTTCATCATTACTGCTTGTTTGAGGGTTAATTTTTGTTATATTTTCTGAAACAAGTTCTTCTTTAATAATAGGCATCTAAACCACTCTATTACAATTAATCATTGATAACATTGGGAGACTCATTTCTGGAATAATTGAGGAACGTTGAACCCTTTTATGGTGTTTCCAAAGAACTAGACTTTCTTAAAAACATATGCCAGTTTGAATTTTTTCATTTTTTTTCGTGAGTGAATAGCCTATGAGCAGCGGAAATTTCCATTTCTGCGATTCCTAAATTTGAACCACAATAATAAAAATAACCTCAATTGTTGAATTAATTGTTGAATTTATGAGTTACTATAACTGAATTATAAATTTGTGAAAGAAAATTCAAACTATTATTTATCTAATCACAAACAAAAACACAAATATGAAAGAAAAGCAATATTAATTTAATAGTATACACTCAAAATAACAAATTAAAGGGACTCATGTTCTCATGTTTTACTTAATTTTAAATAACATTCTCCACCAAGCCATTGTCAGAATCGTCTGATTTTAGAACGCCCTTTTCTTCCAAAACTTCATCAACTTGTTCACTTAGAGGTTTGGCAACAGGTTGTCTAGCTGCTGGAATTTCCCCCTTTTGTTTGAGTTCTTCAGCAACTAATTTACTTTCTAAAACAGCAGCTTGTTTAGCATCAGCTTCATCTTGTAATGTATCTTTAACATTTGGAATAGCACCTTCAGTCTCATCTTCAAGAGAATTCTTTGAAATTTTATCATCTAATTCAAAAGAATCATCTTTCATACCAGCTTTAGGAATATTAGCTTGACTATTTAGTTCCGCTTTCTTTTGATTGGCTTCAACATTGATATTTTTAACTTTATCTGGAATATCAGCCTCTTTTGGAGAATCTTGTTTAATTGTTTGTTTGATAACCTTTTCAATGACTTCTTCAACAACATCAGATTTTTTAGCATCAATTGGTTCACCTCTTCTCCAACCAGTTTTAAATAGATCACCCATATCAAATTTAGGGAATGGATGAGCTTCTGTGTTATAAACAACATTTTTAATGTCCCATTTTGGATCATTAGAATCATCAAATAATAAATAAAGATATTTCAAAGTTTCAGCTAACCAGAATGATTCCATATTATCTCTAGTCTTTGGAGGAATTTTAGTAACATCATTTAAACTTGTATATCTTGTTTTACTATCTTTACCACCTTTAGTAACTTGAGTGTATTTAACAAAATTTTCAAAAATTTCCCAACCCCATTCTCTATATTTAATATCACCAGTAATCTTATACAAATAGAATAAAGTTTCAACAGTTTCTGGTCTTTGTAAATTATGTCTATCAGCAGGTTTGATAGTGAAATCTTTTCTATTATTTGGATCAGTATTAAAGACAACAATTTCAGGTGATAATCCAGTTGGAACATCATGATACATTTTATAACAAGTATAAGCCATTTCTTCAGCTAATTCAAATTGTTCTTGTTTCTTTTCATTCCAGAATTTTGATTTTTTAGCATTCTCTAATGTTTCACCTTCTGTTGCACCCATTGCAAATAAACCACCAATAAAACAAACCAAATGATCCATTTTTGTACTTAAAGGTCCATTGACACCTGTTTCTAATTCACCTAAGAAAGTTAATCCTTGAGGATATGATTTTTTTAACAAATGTTTCTTGATACCATCAAAAGTTTCCAAGTACATTTCTAAATAAACATTTTCACCAGTTTGTAAATATTGTTTTAATAAATATTCATAGTATGAATCACCTCTAGAACCTAATCTAATTAATTTACCTTGATAATGACCAGTTTCAGGATTAACAAAGATCGGAACTAAACCACCAACAGGTTGATTTGCATCTAACACTTGCATAACTCTTTCAGCTTTTTCCCAAAATAAAGTTTCACCTGTTAATTTAGATAAATATTTGAATTCTAATTGTAAAGTAGCAGCTTCGGCAGTAGAACTAGCACCCATATCAGAATGACTTCTAATTCCTCTACCAGATTTTAAAACAACAGAAGCATATGGAATACCAGTTTTTGATTCAAATGCACCAATTAAATGATTAGCTAAATGAGTAGCTTTTTCAAGATAAACATCTTCATCACTTAAATAAAAAGCAGATAATAAACCACCTAACATTCTAATTGTTGTTTCAAAAGTATTAACTTGATATTCAAAATCATAATTTAATTCATATTGAACCCAAGATTTAGCTTCTTCTAATTCTTCTTTACAATCCATTAACATTAAAGTATCTAAAGAATCGACAATGATCCAACCTAAAGGTTGAGGACCCATATTTTTTCCTGTTTGAGAAACAGGTTTATAAACATCTAAGCCCCAACCATGTTTTGAATAATCATGCCAACTTTCTAAGAAAACTTCTTTAACTTTTAATTTTCTTTGATCCCAAGTATTATCTTCTTTTGCAGGCACTAATGAGTAAAACCAAAGTATGAGATATAAAGCTAATGATGCTAAGAATGCTTTGATTAACATTTTCTTTTTTCTAGGGGTTCTTAAAATACTTTGAACTATATTTGTATCTTGTTGTAATTTATCTTTATAATATAATGGTAATTGTAAATCTTGTTTTGGTTTCCAGATGTTGGATTTTGGTTTCAAAAAACTAGACATTATCTTATCCTATTGAAAGGTGATATAAGAGAGTTTTTTTTTTTTGTTTCGTTTTTAAAATTAAAATAAATCAATCAAAAAATGAGTGGAATAATTTGATTGCTGTTTTAATTGAATAAATAAACTGAGTTGTTTCTAGTAAAGAGATAGGATGAAAAAAGCTCTGAACAATTGCGATTAGAACTGTGAACCTTAGAATGCGATAAAAATAGGAGTTGTTGTTGCAAGAAGTTGATCAACACTGAAAAGGCACGTCATCATAAAATCAGATCCAATTCTAGTCCTTCAAACTGAAAAGCTCCACAGAGCCGCGCGGCGACAGGAGTGCGGCGTGCTGGCTTGGCTGTCTGCGTCGACCGACCTTTTGCGTCGCAGCGTCTTCAAATCCGAGCGCGTTTCCTTCCATTTTGGGACTCAAATTTTTTGATTATCTTGAGATCATTTAAAGAGACGGACCTTTGAAAGAGTCACTTTGGTTATTCTTACAACAGAAAAGAGGAAACTGCTCCAATTTATAGACTAAATTATTCATATTTGCAATGCCTTCAACGATTTCTCAAGATGTGGGGGATCCAATCCCAAATAACACTGAACATGCCGTCTCCGTTACCTTACCTACATGGGAAGCTACTGTCGGATACGAAGAAGGTCAAGAATGGGTTGTTAATAAAATGCATTCTGGTTATCCTCGTTTTTTTATACATTCCAAAATTCAAGAATTATCAAAATTAATAGAAGCTAATTATGCAAGGGATGAAGAAAAATCATTTATTTTTCCAACTTATAATGTTGCAAAACGTTGTAGAGAATTTATTAAAAGAAGATCAACTTTATCAAATTGTCCTGTTAGAATTTTTCAATTAAGTTCTCCTGCTCCTAAAAATGAAGAAGAAGAATCTTTTAGAATTGAATCTAATATAGCTGTTGTTTTCTTTCCATCATCCGAATATTCTTTAGCTAAACAATATTGGCAACACTCTGGTGAAGGTATATCTTCAAGATTAGGTGAATATTTTTTTAATGAAATGAAAGATAAATTAACTGCTGATATTAAAGATAAATCACCAAAAAGATTTACATCAGGTAGATCATCAAGAAATTCAAGATCATCAAGATCATCACATTCATCAGCAATTAATCAACAAACTGAATTTTCAACATTTATTGAGGAAAGATTTGGTAGAAATTTAGATATTAGATTTGGTAAAGAAGCTAAAAGATTATTAAGAGAAAGATTAGCTACATCAGTTGAACATGATGTTTCAATAGATGATGTTTATCTTTATCCAACAGGTATGGCTGCAATTTTTAATGCTCATCAAATTTTATTAAATTCATTAGAAGGATCAAATTCAAAGAAATCAATTTGTTTTGGATTTCCATATGTTGATACTTTAAATATTTTAAGAAAATGGGGAGCAGGTGTTCATTTTTATGGATTTGGTGATGAAAAAGCATTAGAAGATTTAGAAACAAGATTAGAAACTGGTGAACAAATTTTATCATTATTTTGTGAATGTCCTTCAAATCCATTATTAAAAACACCAGATTTAATAAAGATTAAGCAATTAGCTGATAAATATAATTTTGTAGTTGTTGTTGATGATACAGTTGGTAATTCATCAAATATTGATGTTTTACCATATTGTGATATTACAGTTTCATCATTAACAAAAATATTTTCAGGTGATTCAAATGTTATGTCAGGATCATTAGTTTTAAATAAAAATTCTAAATATTATTCAATTTTTAAAAAATATTTAAATGAATCATATGAAGATTTTTTTTTCGTTCAAGATGCAATTTATTTAGAAAGAAATTCAAGAGATTTTAATACAAGATCAAAAGAAATGAATTCAAATTCATTAAAAGTTTTAGAATTATTTAAAAATTGTGATTTAATTGATCAAATATATTATCCTGCAGTTTCAGATACAAAAAAAAATTATGATCAATTAAAAAAGAAAGATGGTGGATATGGTGCTTTAATGTCAATTGTTTTTAAAGATGAAGCAGATGCAGTTTGCTTTTTTAATAATGCTAATTTATCAAAAGGTCCTTCATTAGGTACTAATTTTACATTAGTTTGTCCATATACAATTTTAGCACATTTTCAAGAATTAGATGAAGTTGAAAATTGGGGAGTTGATAGAAATTTAGTTAGACTTAGTATTGGTTTAGAATCTGAATCTGAATTATTAACTATTTTAAAAGATGCTTTAGATATAGCTAAAGAACAACATGATTTTCTGAGGGAATAATTTAGTAAAATTTGGGTTTTCTTTTTCTTTTCATTTCTGTTCTTGTTCTTTGTTTCTCTATAATTTTGTTTTTCTTTAACGTGTATATATAAGATTTTAAAACTTTATAAATTATTTTAATACAGTATACAGTTATATTAATTACAATAATAATAAACTACATCGAATAAATAATAATATGCTTTTTTTTTGGAAAGTCTATTTCTTTTTAAAAAAGGTTAGAAACGTAATATAAAAAAAAGAGGAATTGGTTTTCGTATAATCATATCATAAAACAAAATATCATGAGTATATATTGATGATAATAATAAAAAGATTTATTTCTGATGTGTAACATTTGAGAATAATAATAAATATAAAAATATGTAGATAATGGTTGATAATCAAATTATAATTTATTTTTGTTCTAAATCACCTTTCTTAAATCTTGGATGTCTTGGATCATTAATCCATTCAGCAGTATCAGATAAAGCAGCTTGAGCTTTACCGAATAAGTAGAAAGTGGCACCGACTATGAATAATTGTTTTGTTTATTTAGTTAGTAATTAAAATCATTTCTTTGATTATGAATTTATGAATTTAAAGAAAATAAGATGAATCATGTACTATATTAAGATGAAACGTTTGGTAATCAAATTCAATCAGAGTTGAAACTTGATTAATAAATAATTGTAGACATATTTTGTGTAATTTTCAATTTGGTATAATTATTGAACTTTCTTAAAATAATAATTATATTTAGAACATTACAACTTTAAATCTGATTTGTAAACGATTATATGATGAATTGATTAAATATATGTATTTCAAAGTGATTGGAATCAAATTGATCAAATTTATCAATAATTGGGGAAACGTCCGATAAGTTTTTCTCTTTAGATATTCAAATGGAAATGAGTTGATACATACAACCAATGAAGAATGGCCAGTAGTATTTGACGACTGGGAACTTGTAGACCTTGACACCTAAGAATTTCATTGTTGTGGATGGGATATACGTTAGTTTTAAGGACAAGGAGGGGATGGTAAGTAAACTAAGTAAACCTTTAACCACCATTTTGTGCTGGCCAATCAACTCGCAACCAAAGCACGGGCTCGTAACCGCAGAACCGGCGCGTCGCCGACCGCAACATTTGCGCTGTCGCAGACTGTCGACTATCGACGGTGGGAGTGACCTGTGTCGAGTCTGTCGACAAGTCGACAGTTTAGTGAATTGTGGAGCAATTAAGTGAAAAGTTGAACAACTATCTGAACAACTGATGTCCAGCATTGAGTTTAAGACTTTAACAAATATTTATTCATATTTAGCACCTCATTCTTTATTAGTATTTCAATTATAACATCAGAATATCAGAATATGGGATTTATTGCAGATAAATGGAAACAAGTTGTTTATACTTTTAGTTCTAACGACAGATATGCTGGTTATTCCTCACCTTCAAGACCAATTTTAAAACAACGAGGAAATAATAATAATAGTAATGACAATATTAATGATTCATTAATAGATTATCCTGAAGATGGATCAACATTAGATAATATTCAAGATATATTTGAAAACATATCAATTTCCAAAGGTTCAAAAGAAGTTATTGAAAGTTGGAAATTAATTGAAGATTATTTAGAAAGAAATGAAGATAAATTACAAGATTTAATTGATTCATTAAGTGATCCATGTACCAAATTAGATTTAAAAGAATGTCAAAAAGATTTAAGAAGTCGATTTCCAAAATGTGTTTTACAATATTTTCAAATTCATGATGGACAAGAATTATCAATTAGTTCAACTAGAAAACATGGATTAATATTTGGATTACAGTTAATGACATTAGATGAAGTTGTTACAAGTTGTAATTATTGGAGAAAAGTTTCTGAAAAAGAAAATCAACCAAAAGGAGATATAGATGATGATGATGATGATATAATTATTTCAAATAAAGATAAATCAAAACAAATTAATAAACAATCAGAACAAGAATTCAAAACATTAGAAATGGATCCAAATTTTCAAATTGGAGAGAAATTAATGAAACGAAAATCAAATAAAGAAGATAATTTAAAAAATTATCCAGATTTATTAAAAAATATAAATTTAAATAAGAATTCAAAAGATAAATATATTTTAAGAGAATTACCAAAACAAAATTCAATTCCAATAAATGCAATTCAAAATACATATTCAAATCCAGGATGGATTCCATTAATTACAGATTATTCAGGTAATCATATTGGAGTTGATATTAATCCAGGACCAAATGGTATAATTGGACAAGTTATTATATTTGGTAGAGAATTTGATACAAAATATGTAATTTCATCAAATTGGGGAGAATTTTTAAAAGAATTTGTTAAAGATTTACAATCTAAAAATAGTCAAATAGTTTATAATGATGAATTTGATGATTATGATTTAATTTATTCATTTGGTAATAATAATTATTTAGATATTTTATCAAAAAGAGCAAAAGATAATTGGGAGATTAAACAAAAGGAAGAAGAAGAAGAAAAACAAAAACATGAAGATAATACATTGATTTCAATTGAAGATGATGATGCAGATCAAGATAAAGATAAAGATAAGGAGAATGAAGCAAGTGAACTTGTTACTGATGATGGTGCTGCTTCAATTAAGAAAACCGATACTCCTGTTGATAATACTACTCTCTTATAAAGTTGTTTAATTAATTATATTTACGTTTAATCATTCATTCATTTTATTATATTTATATTTGTATTTATTTATTTAGTTTTTTTTTATTTATATATATGGTATTTCAGTATTTTTCAAATAATAGTTGTATATTTTTATTAATTTTGATGAATTATAAGTTTTTGATTTGTAATTGTGATCTTGGCATAGGTTTAACTTATTGGGGGTATTATTGTTGATTCAGTTACAGTGAGTAATAGTTCGATGATCTGAATATGACAGACAGAGACAGAGAGTATTTAGTATTTGGTATTATCAACAGGCATTTGGTGTGTTAAGCTCTGTATTAGTCAGGTTAGTAAAGTGTCATATGATACGTGTACACCATCGCCATCTAGCAGGATACTGTAATTTAAAGGAATGATCTTAAAAATAACAGCTCAAAGAGTGAACAAGTGAACCACTCCTTCCATCCACTGTCTGTCACCAGTTCTTGACACTGTTACTCTACCAGCAGTACCATCCTCTCTGTCTCTGTCTCTGTCCCAGTACCCTCCATCCGCCACTTACACTGCTCACTGTGCTCAGATAACACTTTAATAATTGCCTTCGATTAATTAGCGACTTCTCAATCAAATTTTTATCTCTTTCCGGGAACTAACAACTATATCAACTCTTCCTCTTCTTCACAACAAACAAGCCTGCCTCTCAGGTAGATGCCACCACCAACAAGAATACCTCTCACAACAGCCAAACTCTCATCGCATGTCCTCTCACAACCTCACGATATCAAAAGACCCCTCCACAAAACCTCCAGTGATAAAGCAACACCTCCAACCTTCCTCTTCTCCTTTAACTGCCTCTTCAATCTCTCCTACAACCAGTAACGGCTCCACTTCTGCTACTTCTGCTTCTTCTAACATCATGCCTTCAAATAAAAATAGCCCTTCTCCTGCTTCCGTTGGTGTTCCTCATTCCAATATCAATAACGTTCCCGTCTCTGTTTCTGCGGTTCATCCTGATACTTCTTCTACTTCAAATCTTCAAAAAAGAGATAACTCTGTCATGTCTAAATTGAAAAATACTCAAACTGGACCCATAAATCAAAATTTGCAGGTACATCAAGTTCAACCTCAACCTCAACCTCAACCTCATGAAATGAATAGAACTAGATCTGTTCCTGTTTATACTAATAATAACAAGCAACATCAAATTCAACCTCATCCTATTGCAATGAAACCAAGACCTATAGCTATTGCTCCTTCTCCAGTGCCTCATAAGCATGGTCATCATCCTTCTTCTTCAAATCATAATACTGCAAATCAACTGAAATCTGTTGGTTTAATGAGAAATTTATCAACTATGTCTAATCATGGCTCAGAAGAAATTACTTTAACGACTTCGAAAAATTGGGTTTTACCTCCTAGACCTAAAGTGAAAAAATCTAGTTCTAGAAAAAATACCAGTAATAACAATAATAACAACAATAATAATAACAGCAACCACAACCACAATAACAACAACAATAACAATAATAACAATAATAACAACCATATTACTACTCATTCAAAGAATTCAACTGTTGATAAATCTATTCCAATTTCTTCTTCTTCTAATGAATCTAATCAATTAAAAATTAATTCTCAAATTCATTCAAATATAAATCTTAATACTAATGATCAATTAGATTTAAAGGTTCAATTACAAAATGTTTGTAAAGAAAATGATAATTTAAAGAAAATTCTGTCTAAATTAAAAACTGAAATTGAAAATTTATCAATTTTAAAATATGATAGTGAACCTCAATGTAAAACAATTAAACCTCTGAGAACAACTAAAAGATTATCTTCTGGTGGTAGATCTAGAAGTATGAATGGTAAAAATTCTCCAATTACTGGTTCTTCAACTGCAAGTTCTCCTTTAAATAGTTCTTCAATTTCATCTATGTCTATTTCTCCAACTGATTCTTCTTTATTGAGTGAAACTAATACAATAGATCCAATTAATTTAAGTTATCATTTAGATTCAAAAAGATCTAAAACTAATAAATCTTCTCAATTATCTTTATCATCTAAAGTTTCTACTTCAAATCCAAGAAAAATTAATACTCCTGGTGCTATTGGTATTTCTGCAATTGGAGGTGGTGCTAAAGATTATTATTTATCTCCAAAAGATATAATGATTCATCCTGTTCCTGTTGCTTTGAAAAGACAAGAACAAGGTTTAAATCATAATAATAATAATAATAATAATAATAAATCTATTTCACCAAGAATTACAAATAAATCTTCATCAACAACAAGAAAGAAAGTGTCAACTACTTCTAATTCAAAACAACAATTTCAATCATGTGGACAATGTAGAAAAGGAACTAAATGTCAATGTTTAGATTCTCCTTCACCAACTTCATTACCAACTTTAGCTCCAAAATTAATTAAAAAATCAAATTCTCAAAATAATACAATTTCTAAAACAAGAACAAATAAATCAAAAACAACAAATAATTCATCAACAATGAATAAGTTGCAACAAAAGAAATCTCAACGACAACATCAACAACAGCAACAGCAACCTCAACCTGAACCACAACCACAACAAGATACTCCTGTTATTGTTCCAAAAGTTTCATCTTTATCAAATTCAGCATCTGAATGGTTTGTTAAAAATCCGATATTAGATTTTGATATGTATAATGAAGACATGAGTGATTTAATGAGTAGTGATTTTACTGTTAATTCAGAAATTCAACAACAAAAATCAACATTAATGTTAGCTCCAACTACATATTCAAGTTTAGTTGGTAATATTAGTGGTTCACCAACTACAACTCCTATACTTAATAATAATAATAATAATAAATCAAATGGATTACTTAATGATGGATTATTAGATACTACTCCTAAATTTGAATTTAGATTTGATGATAATGATGATTTTATGATGTATTAAGAAAGAACCAATGTTATTATTATTAATTATTTATTATTTATTATTATTATTAATGAAATTTGATGATGTCTTTTTTTTTGTTTTGCTCTTTTTTATTTTTATTATTTTATTTATTATTTATGATAATGATGCATATATAACTGTCTTTTAGATAGTTAAAAAAAAAGAAAAGGAAGGAGAAAATAGAGTTTACATATATCTTCTTTTTACAAATTTAAATTATTCTTTCAAAGTTGTTTTTGTTTGTTTCATTTTATTTCATCTTTTAGTTGCTTGTTTTTGCTTGCTTTTTTCATATCATACATTATTCAATTTTTTTCAATTTTTTTCAAAACTTTCAAAAAATACCAAAAAAAAACCAAAAAAAAAAAAACCATTAAAAATTCAAGAAAAAAAAACTACTATTCTTACTTATACAACTTATTATACTATTTTATGACTTTTACTATTACAATTTTTTTTATTATTATTATTATCGCGTTCAATGCTATTATTTGGGTTTTTCTTTAATTTCATATTCATTGATTATTATTCTTGATATATACAGTTGATTTTATATCTCCTTATGTTTTTGTTTTTATTATTATTATACTACTCTTTTTTTTTTTATTTTAATGTTCTAGCTTGCTTTAGGTACAAAAGCTTGTCTCCTTTTTTTTCTCATATTATTTTTTTGTTTTTGCATTATTATTATTATTATTATTTAATTATATAGTTTTTAATATCTTTTAGTTTTTAATTAATTACATTCATTTATACCTCTATCTCTCTTATTTTTTGTTGTTGTGTGTTTCTTCCTTTTTTTTAATTTGAATTTCATTATAATCTTATCTTTATTTAATAAACATTTTTTTATGTCTATATAAAATTTACCAAGTATCGAAGTTTAAGAAAATATTATATATTAAATAAAAATAAAAAGAGAGTATACAATACTCAAAAATCATAAGGAAATAAATAGTAAAAAAAAAAATAACCGTAATAAATTAGATGATGAATATAAATAAGAGAATGTAATATGATGGATAGATGATCCGAGTTAAAGAAAAAAAGAAAGAATCCAATCACCTATATAATATTAAATTTAATTTAAATTAGGTTAGAAAAGCTAAATAAGAACCAACTAAAGCAGTTATACCTAAAACAATATAACCAGTTTGATAAACACCTTTAATTGATAATTCTTTACCAAAATCCCAAACTAAATGTCTAAATCCATTAGCAACATGGAAAGCAAATGGAAAAGAAGCAATAGCTTTACCAGTAATTTTCAAAGCAATTGGTAAACCAGCAACTAAACTAACTAAAGTTGTAGTTTCAATTGGAATACCAAATAATGAAGCAAATGCATAAGAACAAGTTAAACCATAAAAACCAACAGCTAAACCAACACCTGTAATTCTATGAAATGAAGACAGGATCCAAGTTAATTGAGGTTGATAAATTTGTAAATGTGGTGAACATGGTCTATTTTTTCTTTGTGCAATTAAAATTGATTGTTGATCATTACTTGATGCTTTAACAGTTGAAATTTTTCTAGTTGTTAAAGTTGTTAAAGTTGTTGTTGGTCTTAATAATGATCTCGACACAACTGATGCTGGTAGTCTGAATGATAGTCTAGTAACTGGTAACATTTTTGAAGAATTATCTAAGAGATATTAGAAAGAAATAGTGTTTAACGAAAAACGAAAAACTGTCTCTCCCAAAATTCCTTTTACTTTACTATGAGTTCGCTTAAGTGGGTGATGCTTACGCAGCTTACCGCTACAAATGCAAAATTCTTTTCCTGAATCCGGGGATCTCGTCAGGGGAGTGCCAGCTGCCAATCAGATTCCTGTGTTTTGTAACCTAACTAAACACACGCTAACAACCTCCTTTGACCTCTCCTTTTCTCTCCTTTTCTCTGTTCTCTCTCCCCCAGTTCTCCCTCGATTCTGCTCCCTGTGCTCCCTGAAAATCCAATCAACGCATGTTAAACAGGACTGGAAAAACTCTGAACTTTAAATAAACTTCTGCTTCCCGGCTCGGGCACGGGCAACGGTCCGCATCGGGCAGGCCGCCCGCGAAGAAACTGCTCCTTTTTTTCAGTGCACTCGCACTCTGAGCGCCGGATTTTAAGAGCACTTTTTTCGCTAAAAAATAACACACTAATTAATATACCTCACGGGTGTCAGCTCCCGAACTCATCTTTACACGCGGGAGTTAATATCTTTAATATCTGAGTTATCATTTTCATCAGTTTACCAATAATTATCAATTATCAATTATGAAATTTCAAATTTATGATGATACCTGTTATAATTATAAAATCTTTATTACCTTTAGTTAATTTAATTTAGGAAGAATCAGTATGTACTGACTCGTACGTACTCTTTTGAACCTTTTTGATTGGTGATTTAAGGAGGAAAAACGCTTGTGTTTCTAGAGTTTCTACTATACGTACTTTCTAAATCAAATTTAATCAATCTCTAGACTCTTGTAGATTATAAATTTTTGTAATGCTACATATATATGTACCATATCCCAAATGAATATGATCGATAGAAGATTACAAATTGATCAATTAATCCACCCCCACAATAAAAAACCCGGATTAAATACCATTATAATCTATTAGATCAAAGTAATAAGTCTATATAACCTTTATTTGGTATATTTTTGCTCAAGCTGCGTTATTCTTATTGGGCATGTAGATAGGAGTTAAGGCCGGGGTACATATATATAGAAATCTAGCTAATAGTTGATATCGATCTTTTATTATATGCATGAAACTAATTAATTCTTTCAAGCTATATAGCTATAGCATATATTTTTTTAAATTAGTTATTTAATTTATAAATTATAATTTAATTTTGATGCAGGGTTTTGGAGGTTATTGGCGTGAGGGCTCAGAGGCTCAACCTTTTAGTTTTCTACGTAGATATCATATGATTTGTTCATGATCGATTAAAACTTAAATTACTGGGCTGATAAAGCCTGATATTATGTGTGATATATATGTACCATAATGTACTGATTGAATTGATAACAGCTCAAGAATTCTGAATTCAGTTATTCATATGGTTTTAAGATACGGATATATTTTAAATAATAGTTTTCATAAAGTAAGAAAAAGAATAAAAAACAAAACAAAACAAAATAAGAGAGAGATAAAAAGAGAGAGTTCTAGAGTAAAATGATAAAAGATTAATAAAAACAGAATTTTTTAGAAAGAAAGTAAGTAAGAATATGGAAAGAGAAAACAAAGAATAACAAAGGCATATGCATCTCTGGAAAAAAAAAGTTCTTTGTGTGTTTTTGTTTATTCCTCAGAATCAAGTAAATAATAATAATAGTAATAGTAGTATAATGATAATAATAATAATAAAGGAAATAGTTAGGCAAGAAAAATTAAGTAAGTTTAAAGTTTTTAAAGAACAAAAAAAGTTTTGGAAAAAAAAAAAGCAGTAATATAATATAACTAAAATAAATTAAAAGGCAAGCTTGTAACATTGGAAATTAAAAAAGATCAAAAAGTCAAATTAAATGGAAAAAATATAAAAGATATATGTAACACTGGCTAAGAAAAAGAGAGATACATGCGAAAAATGCATGACTAAATAAAGTATAATAGGATGTATGGTTGAAATAAAACAATAAAAAAAAGAGTATGAGAGAGAGAGAGAGAGAGAGAGATTATTAACACGAAATAAAGTCATAAAAAACAAAAGATGGAATAAGTGCTCTAAAAACTAATCTAAAATAACAAAATAAAGTATAAAAAGAAACTGCAACTTGAAAAAACAAAGAATAAAAAAATAAAGATAAAGATAAAATCAGGTATAAAAATACTTTTGTGGGGATGAAATGATGATTTAAAAAATTTGAAAACAAAAAACAAAACAAAAATAAAAATAAAAAGAAGAATTAAGCCAAACTTAATAATAATAATTCATTAAGCATGATATATGGTTTTTTTCATATGCAAAAATTCAAAATAAACAACAACAACAAAGAGTAAGCTTCCAAAAATATAAAGAAACACAAGCTAAAATGAATTAATGAAACTTCAAAACAAGTAAAGTAAAAAGACGATTCAAAATTTCATTTAATCATCAAGAAGCATTGAAGTAAGTATAAGTATGTGAATGAATTATAAAAAATGGATGCATATATGAATGAATAAACTAGTGAGTTATAATAAAAAAAGAGAAAAGCATTAAATCAAATATTAAGTTTTATAAGACACAGTTGAAGCAGAAAGTGAGAGGCAAAGCATAGCATAGCAATAAAAAAGTTTGGGGTGAAATAAAATAGCACAACATTCAGTAAAAGAAAACATAAAAGCAGAAATGTATAGCAGCAATATGAGCAATAAAAATAAAAATAAAAAAAAAAAAAGAATAAAAGAAAGTGAAAAAAGAACAGGCATAATTATAAAGCAGTAGAATTTGGATGATAGAAGCATAATCAGAATTTTTTAAAAAAATAAAAGGAGAAGTAAACTTGAGAAATAACAAAGAAAACAAAACAGGAAAATTGTATATGGATCAATAAATACGTCACAGAAAAACGAAAAAAAAAAATCAGCAATAACATTAACAGTAATAATAATAATAATAGTAGTAAAAAAAAAAAGCACATCACAATTTCATTTATATTTCTCCTTGATTTTTTCCCTGTGGTATATATCAACTAATAATACTAAGAATGATAATGATAAAAAGAAAATCAATTTTATTATTAATTCATAACATCATGAACACTACTATTTAAATCAATTTGATCTAAATTTCCATCTCTTGCAGCTAATAATAATTCATTCAGTTTAAAATCTTCATTTGAACCAGATTGACTATTATGTTCAACAAGACCTCCTGACATATGACCTCCAACTCTATTGAATGGTATTGGTTCATTATTGAAAGAAGCTAATTCAGAATTAGAATAATCTAATAAAGCATCATTCATTGGTAAATTAGTACCAGATAAACCTAAACTAGAAGTTAAATCTTGAGAACTTGGAATAGAACCAGGGTTTGATGCACCTAAAAGTAATGAATCAGGAACAGGTGAACCATTAGATTGTTGTTGTAATGCCAGTTGTCTTGCAAACAGGTTTCTTTGAGCAGCTCTTGCACCCCAACTAACTCTAATTTTACAACCTCCTCCAATATCATATCCTTGCATCTCATTAATTGAAGCTTCAGCACTTGCTCTATGATAATATTGAACAAAACCACAATTTTTACCTGTTGGGATTTTAACATAAGTAATATCACCATATTTAATAAATAATTCACGTAATTGAGGTTCAGTAATTGGAACATTTAAACCACCAATGAAAACAGTTGTATTATTTGGATCATTATAGTATTGTAAAGGAGTAGAACTTGGTAAAGGTGGGAAAATGGTTCTGTTATTATGTTGTTGTTGTTGCATTTGTTGTTGTTGTTGCTGTTGTTGTAGTTGCAATTGAGAACCAACAGGAGAATTAGCTCCTAATGGCATTGCAGGAACACTACGAGATTTAGAAGCTGTAGAGACTCTAATTGGTCTATCCATTAAAATATAACCTTGCATTTCTAATAAAGCTCTTTGTTGTTCTTCTTCACTTAAGAATTTAACAAAACCATAACCTCTTAAATGACCAGTTAATTGATCAATCATAATTTTAACACCTGAACAAGAAGGATATCTAGTTTGAAAAGTTTGTAATAATATTTCTTCATTAACATTTTGAGGTAAATCACCAACAAAAATTGAAAATTCAGAAGTATTTGAAGTTGGAGGAACAGGTATAGCAGCTTGAACATTTTGAGAAGACCAATTTAATCTAAAATAACGTTGATTATTTAAACCAGGAATTGGTTTTCCATTAAAAGTGTTTAAGACTCTATTAGCATCTTCGAAATTATGAAATCTTATAAAGCAATAACCAGCATTAGATAAACCAAGACTTGTACTTTGTTTATCTTTAATGATTTTAACAGAGTGTAATATGATACCCATTGAACTTAATAAACTAGTCCAAATTTGTTTGATAGTTGTTTCATCCCATCTTTGATCGATCTCACCCATCCATAATTGAGGAACTTGACCACTATTTGTAAAACTTGAATTAGTTGAAGAACCAGTTGAAGGAGGAAAATTATTGTTACTATTATTATTAATTGGAATATTATTAAAATTCTGCATAACAGGAACACCATAACCCGATTGATATTGTTGTTGTTGTTGTTGTTGTTGTTGAGAAAGAGGAGGAGGGCCTTGTTGATAATAATTTTGATTATACATTTGCGTTTATTTTATTTTAATTTTTTAGTAGTCGTTGAAAGTTGAAAGTTGAAAATTGAGTAACCAAGAGAGTAAATGGATAACTAATACAAGAATTTATAAGTATAGAACAATAAAATGCAAAAAACTTGAGTGTATATGTAATGATAAAATGGGAAATTAGTATTAGTATAATGTAGTATTGATTGAAATTAAGGGGGGGGAGAGAGGCAATTAAAATGTACCAGTTTTCGGAAATTTGAAATCGAATTGAAAAAAAGGAAGCAAATGAGAACAAACTTCTTAATTGAAAAAATATATAATTGAATTCAATGGAACTAAAAAAGACGTGAGTACGTGTGTTGTAGTAGATGAATTTGGAAGGAGATTATAATATAAGATGGAAGAAGAGCGTAATACCAAACGGGGAGAAGAAAGAAAGAAATATAAGGATGATGATATAGTTTCTTTGTAAATGAAAGGGTAACTGCTAATGAGATTAGAGGAGATGTGGGAATATATAATGAAGAATAATGAAATTGAGATTATATAAGTTGTTTAAAAAAAGATTATTGAAAAATGGAGATTTTTTTCTCTGTGAAAAGACGAAATTCGGAAAGAGAACAGGTAGAATTGAATAGGAATCGATACCTTTGTAGAAAAGCTAGCTAATTGGCAGGAAGAGGAAGAAGAAGCAGGGGACCACAGGAGAACAAGAAGAAGGTGGAGGGGATTCTGGCAGAAGATCTGGTAGTAAATCAAATTCAGTGAATTAATTTCAACCTCGATTCATCCTGATTCCCATTGGTGGCCGGCGGCACTCCCGCTCGATCGCTCGCGTACGGCATGGCCTCTGGCGGCCAAACAGGCCAGCAGCCAGCAGGCCGGCCGGACCAGCTCAGGGGGTCTCCCTGGGGCCCCTGCAGTGCGCTGCCCGGGGTCTGCCGTCTGCGTGCGGCCAGCGTGCCTGCCGTCTCCAGAACAGGAAATACAGGGAGCACAGGGAACACCAAGACACCCGAGACACTGGCAATATGGCATTCACTCCACCCCTTCGACGGATACCAGACGTGGTACGACAAATATTATCAGACACGTATCTGCTACACTCTCTAAACCATTTCAGGACCATATTACCACTAGTTGTGTCGTAGCCATAGTTATGCTCCAGCTGGAGAGCAGTTGCTACTATACGTGTCTGATCGGCATTGATGAAAAAAAACTACCCAAAGTGGTGGTCGCTCTCCGGATAGCGTCCGGAGAATGCCACCCAAAAACTCTCCGGAACTAAGCATGATCTTTACAGCTATTAACCATGCTAATAGAATTAGGTTCAACTTGATTCGATCTAACTTGATCCGTCGAATGCGTCGAAGTAACAAAGTAATATGCCTATAAATAGCATAAATATATAGCATATATATTAATTTCAAATTCAAATTCAAATTATATAAAAAAACAATTCAGCAATATGCCCACCATATATATCGTAAATCGTGATTTTAATATTATAATTGAAAATTGAATTAAATTTAAAGGATCGATATCGATATCGAGTTATAACAATTAATATGCAAATTAATGCAATTTTTAGTACGTGTCCTTATATACTAGCTATATTTACTATATTGACATTATTGACTGATGGAGATACAAGAATATATAAATATGATCAATATAACATATTAACTATATAGTATAAAATTTAAAAAAAAACAATATATATACTGCATGTATTGATCCAATCAAAGTGAATTAATATCAAATAATAATTGTATAAGTATAACTAATTACTGTAGCAGTGTTCATATATCATTTATGATCCTAGCTCAATTTCAATTTCAGCTATACTACTACTACTACTACTACTACTATAGCAATATATACTGAGTTTATACCTAACGTATACGTACTGCAGGAATATACGTACAATTATATATGTATAATTAATCAATTTCATGAATTTGGTGAATTTCAGGTGTACGTGTTTATAATTTTTATAATTTCAATCAATTTCAGTTAGTCTGATATATAATATGGTACGTACGTACGCTATTATAGGATATCATATTTAAGTTTTTTCTCTTATATATATATAGAGATTGATCATGATCGATATATATATATTTAATTAAATTCCTGTTTCAATCTATATATGTAAATTTTATAATTAATAGATCAATTTCAATATTAAAATTAATTTAACTGATATATCGATCTTGAAACATCTATAATTAAATTTAATATTTTAATTAAATATACACTTACACTATAGCTATATAGCTGTTTATATCAGGCAATCTAATAAGTTTAACTACAGTACGTATCCCTATATATTCTATGAACACTTAATTATAATTCTTGTTGGGCAATGGTAGCATAACAATTAAAATTTAAAAATTATAAATGTTCAACATTTGGAATATGCATGTTTCGTGCATGGTAGCTCGAGGGGGGTATTGTTCCGTGCGCATGTCCAGTAGCGCCGTCCCGCCTTTTACCTCCATGTTACATTGTTACCAATACAATTAATTTTTCGAATTAATTCAATATTAAATTAAAGAATCGAATATTGTAAATGTTGATGATACGTTAAAGTACTGAAAAAATTCAAAGTATAAGCAAATGGATTCATTTTCAGTACAGTAGTAATTCAAACAAACAATTCTCTTAAAACAAAACACCAATTAAAAGAAAAAAACACTAAAAACACTACATATAAGAAATAAAAAATAGATTCAAAAGAATCAAAACCTATTAATTTAATATAAATAAAAAATAAAAATTTAAAAATAAAGCAAAGTACCATTAATAATTCAATAGTATATTCAATAAATTCAGATATCAACTCTTTTCTTAATATTTTCATAACATCTATTTAACCAATATTGACGATTATCTTTAGTTAACCAAGAACTTTTCATACAATCAACAATACTCCATCTTTTTTTAGAGTTTAATTCTAAACAAGATTTAATAAATACTTTAGCATCTTTTGAAACATTTTCCCACATTTGAGTATTATTAAAATAAAGTTCACAATGTTTTGTCTTTAAAACTGTTGTTTTTAAATCATTAGAATAAAATGGTGAAAATCCAGTTAATAAAATATAAATTATTACACCTAAAGACCAAACATCAACTTTTTCATTATAACTAGTTGTAGTTGAATTAACTCCTAATAAATCAATTTCTGGTGCAGCATATTCAGCTGTTCCAACAATTGTATGCATTCTAGTTGTAGCTTGAAAATTATTAAATGAATACATAGTTTGGGAACGAGTACCACCTCTTCTTTGACAAAATTGACTACCATTAATCATTTGAGAACTTGATAAAGGATAATTCTGCTTAGCAATACCAAAATCAGCTAAAACAACAAATGGAAATTTAATTGGAACATCCATAATTAAAATATTATCTAATTTTAAATCTCTATGAACAACACCATTTAAATGTAAATAATTTAATGCTTTTAAAATTTGAAAATTAATCATTAATGCTTCACTTTCAGGAATTGATTGTAATGTTGAAGCACCTCTAGATATATAAGAAAATAAATCACCACCAATTGCTAAATCTTGATAAATTCTTAGTCTAGATGGATTTGAAATTCTCTTTTCTTGATAAATTTTAATGATATTTGGATGACTTAATTTTAATAAAATTGTTGATTCAACTTTAAATTTACTGGTATCATCACAAACAATGGTTTTAACAGCAAATAATTTATCACCTTTCTTTGCATTTTTAGCAACTTGAACCTATATTATTAGATATAAAAAAAATTAAAAAGTTAGTATTCATTAAACATATAAGTTAGTAGTTTTGTAATGGTACAAATTAGGTGGGTCATTAACTCACTGTTCCAAAAGTTCCAACACCAATAACATGAGGCAAAACAGTCCATTTCTTTTCAATTTCTAATTCACCTTTAGTTTTATCTATATTAGCTGATTGACCAAAATGCAAGACAACATTTAATGCCTTTTTAAATAATAAAGTATCACCTTCAGTTAAAATAGAGATTGAATTCTTCTTTAAAGGAGAATTATTAATAAACAATGGATTGCTAGATAAGCATTTAACATATGTAATACAGGGGGTATCAGAATCAAATTGAATACACCAAATGTAGCAATGAGTAGTAGATATATGTGGATTTCTTAGTATATAGCTTGTAGTTCTATCATCATCATCTTTTATATCTGATGTAAGAGTTTCTCTTCCAATTTTGAGAACTTTGTTTTTAAATAATGGAATATCAACAGATATCCCTTTGGTAGAATCAAACCCTCTTAGGTATGCAATTGGATTTTGTTGTGACAGCATTGAATCAATATAAATGAAAAGATGGTTTGACCTATTTGATTCAAATTCAAAGTATGGTTAATTGAGTGTATGAATGTGATTAGAAAGAAGAGAGAGTACTGACTTTATTCGTTGTTTACTTTTTTTTTTGGTTTTCCCTTCGCACAATTCATCTCTTTCTTTTCCAGTTTCACTACTACTATCACCAGTTCAATTTTATTGGACTAAATATATATAGATAAGTTTTCTTCTATAAAGTTCTTCATTCGAAATTTTGGAGTACTACACACTAGCTCATTGAAAAATTGATAGAAAAGCGAAATTGTTACTTATAAAAGTTCAAATCTTTTTGAAAATAATGATATAGCAGTTTAAATCATGTAGAGAGATGAATATGAATTGAAAATCACTATTAAAATAAGGATAACCTAACATAGTATCGCATAGATAGCTTAAAATGTTCAATTACCTCCAATTTTCGACCTTTTTACGTGTTTTCCGTGAATTTTTTGAAGTCAACCCATAAAACGGATCTACAAAATAACCCATTCTGGGCATGTAACAAGCACTCGTAGCTCAGTGGTAGAGCAGCAGATTGCAAATCTGTTGGTCACTGGTTCAATCCCGGTCGGGGGCTTGTATTTTTTTTTCAATTTGACTATACAATTTTTGATTTTTGAGTTCAACTTAACAGTCATCATACAGGACAGTACAGATTATAGATAGATCATAGTTATTATTATAGGGCATGTGGATTTACATAACTGAAAGTCACTCTGTTATTTTTGTTGAAAATTTCAATGAAATTTTAAAATTACAGTATAAATTATGTGGGTAATGTAATCGATGCAGCTCATCATCATCGTGATTCACTGCTTAATTTTGTAATCTAATATCACCCAAACCTGAGAAGTATTAATTCCATCAAGTAACAATCATCAGAAGTTGTAACCAGTACCACTAATCACTGTCCAAACAAGTGTTTTCGTTTCTTTTCTAGTAAACCTGGGGTGTCGTGCCCTTCCCAATCTCTACCAAGAAAAAAACTGGACGAACTCACGAAGAAAAGAAAAGGACACCATTCTGAAAAATCAAAGACGTTGGAAAACTTGATCTGTTTCTACTCATTCCAGTCAACTACTTGTTCATTGATCGATTCATCACTTTTAGGTATGCTATATTTTGTGTTCAATCCCATTCCGTTCTTATCTTCCTCTTGAAAATGGTGTTCCCACTCATTTTTATCTGATTAATTTCCAAAGTCTTGATTCGGGGAACAGATAAGATCCACACTTCACAACAATTAAAATTACTAACATTTAATTTCTTTAAACACTAATAAATTTAGAATGTCTTCTACTGACTCCATTGAAATTAACTTACCTAAACAAAGAAAATTTATCAAACAACCTGATTTCAAGGTTAGAGATGCTAAATTAGCTGAATTAAATGCTGATTTAAAGAAATTAGATGCTGAAATTAAAGCTGTTAGTGCTGAAATAGAAAGTACTGTTACACCTCCTGATTTATTAGAAGAAAGAAAGAAGTTAACTACTGAATTAAATGGTGTCATGAGACAACAATCTGATATCAAAACTAAGAGATCTCAAATTAATGATCAAATTAGAGCTATCGATTCTGGTTTAAAGAAAAAGATTGCTGATATTTCTGCTGTTACCTCTAAAAACAATTTTAAGAATGCAGATGAAATTGAAAATAGAATTAAACATTTAGATGATTTAATTGGTTCTGGTGAATTAAGAATTGTCGAAGAAAGAAAGTATGTTAAAGAAATCACTTCTTTAAGAAAATTAAAAAAGGATTTTGGTTCTATTGAACAACAACAAAAATCAATTGATAATGATAAGGCAAAGATTGCTGAATTAAAGAAAACTCAATCTGGTGTTAATAATAAAGAAGCTCAAAGTAAATTTGAAGAAATTACCAAGAAATTAGATGATATCTCATCCAAGAATAAGGCTGTTCAAGAAAAGAGAGATGTCATTTACAAAAAGAGAAGAGCTTTATATAAACAAAGAGATGATATCTACAACAATATCAGAAGCACTAGATCTGATTTTGAAAAGCAATTCCAAAAATTCAAGCATGATTTAGAAGCTGAAAGAAAGAGAAGAGAAGAAGAAGAAAAGGCTTATAGATTATCAATTAAGAAGAAGCAATTATTAGAAGATATTGAAATTCTTAAAGAATCTGCTAAGAGTCCAGCTTTCACTACTGAAATTTCTAATGTTGAAACATTGTTAGTTCACTTTGATCCAACCTATGTTAAAACTGAAAAATCATTATTTGAAACTACCAATGGTATCAACCATGCTAGAGCTGTTAGAACCGTTGAAATGCCAGCCTCAGCTGTTATTATTAAGAAAGAACCTGAAAATTTCTTTGCTGGTAGTGGTCCTAAAAAAAGTAAGAAATCTAAGGGTAAGAAAGGTGGTAGATTTGCTTTAGAACCAAGTGTTATTACTTTATTATCCGAATTATCTATCAGCTTACCAACTTCTCAAAATGATACCGAAGAAACCACTTCTCAATTAAAACAGAAATTAGCTGATTTCAAGTCAAAACAAGATGAACAAACTAAAGCTAACATTTCCAAGGCTGATGAAAAGATTGCTAAGATTCAAAAACAAATTGATTCACTTGAATCTGAAATCGAAGAAGAATTAAAGAAAGAAAAGGCCAAATATAACGAAGAAAAAGAAAAAGCATCTTCTACTGATGATGCTGAAGCAGCTGAACCAGTTACTGAGGAATCTGCCTGAATATCTATCTAATCGATTTTATTAATTATCAAAGACATTTTGCTTTATTTTCCATTTCTTCTGTATTCGTTTCTATTTTGTTTGACGTCTGTTATAAAAGTTATTTCTTATATCCAAAATAAGCATTTTTTTTTTATTCCATTACTTTATATTGTAGTTAGTTTTTCTTTAATTTGTTGTTAAGTCATTAATTTTTATTTTCTTATATATTTTTTAATTATTTCAGTTCTCTATAGCTCTCTCTTTTATAAATTAATTTTCAACTTATTATTCTACGTAATTGTTAATCCGGCCATATTATACAGTTATACATGGGATGTGGATCATGATCATGTGGTACGTGTGCTGGTTAGCCAGTCCCATAAACAAAAATCAAAAACCAGGTCGACACAGCAACAAGTTCAACCCAATCAAAAATTAAGTTAAACACCTACAATATAAACAGACTGAATACGATATATCCTATAGAGACTCTATATTCCTACCACTTGTTCAAACAGTCGGTGTCTGCCAGAAAAGAGATCCTGATTCCTTGATTTGATATATTTTCCCGGCATCAAACTATTGTATAAATTTAGCAATATTATAAGGTAAAGGTATAAAGACTCCAAAACGTTTCCTATAAAACAAATCTATCCAGTTTCTTTACTTTACCACCTTCCCATATTATTTAACTCAGTCCCCCAAAGGAACATACGAACGTCATCATTATTACTTACAGTATAAGCGTATAAGCTATAGTCAGTCCCACTTTTTTTTATCAGCTTAATTCAGTTTTAATTTTAATTATCAAGTTTCATTTAATTTGCGCCCTGGTTTCTTATTATTCTTACCAAATACTAAATCCACTTATATATGTATTCATCTTCCTCTCAGTCTTTTGAAAATCAGGGATATAGCAACAGCAGTCGTC
This sequence comes from Ambrosiozyma kamigamensis, assembly GCA_030572235.1. Classification (NCBI taxonomy): domain Eukaryota; kingdom Fungi; phylum Ascomycota; class Pichiomycetes; order Pichiales; family Pichiaceae; genus Ambrosiozyma; species Ambrosiozyma kamigamensis. The sequence goes on along the minus strand of JAJLZM010000196.1, from coordinate 160,229 downwards.
AGAAACATACCAGTCAAGGTAAAAACAAAAGCATTCAAAGACCTTTGAACAATCCCCCTTATCCTTCCAACAATACAGTTGTCCCTCCTCATCAGATAATACTTGATGACCAAAGTAAACTAAGAGAACAATTTAATATAAGAAATAGTGCTTCACCCAAACGCTCTCCACAACAAGAAGAAGATTTAAATTTTGCTCCAACTTATCATCATTCAAAAACTTCTGATTCATTTTCAAATCATAATATAGGAACAGTCAATAGTACAAGTTCAATTCATATACAAACTCCAACAACTCCAACTTTCAAGCCTAATTATTTGCCTACATCAAACTCCTATAATAATAAATTTAACCAAGACAGTGGGCAGAATACATCAGGATTTAATTCAAATAATATGCAACAAAATAATTTCAACAACAACAATCCAAATTATAGTAATGGTGTCACATCAAGTATTCCAAATAGTGGTGACCAAAGACAAGCAGACAAGTCTACAGATAGTTTGAATGCAAAAACAGACAGAAAAAGAGAATCTTCAGTTGCTTCAACATGGCTGAATTCAGGTTTAGAAAAAGACGATGATACAGATGTCGACATTGATACAGGTGTTGTTCCAGACGATAGATTTCCACCTGGTGTTTCGAGATGTTTTGGCCTCTCAATTAAAGATTCTACTGATTTATCACCTTTTTATTATGATGGCTTAAAAGTTCCAATTTTGATGTATAGATGTTTAACTTATTTAGATGCAGAAGAAGCATGGAAAAAAGTTGGTATATTTAGATTAAATGCATTAAAGTCAGAAATTAATAGATTATATGAAATTTTTAGTACAAAAGGTGATTTTGATTTATTGAAAGCTTCGCCGAAGCCTAATGTTCATGCAGTTACAACTTTATTCAAGAGATGGTTAAGAGAAAATGAAAGAATATTAACTAATGAAGAATGTGAACAATTTTTAAGACTTTGTGATTTAAAGAATGAAACTATTAAAACTAGAGAATTTAATTCAATTTTAAAATCAATGCCTGATGAAAGTTATGGAATTCTTAGATGTATTATAAAATATTTAGATAATGTTTTGAGATATAAAGATTTGAATAAAAATACTGAAGAAAGTTTAGCTATGTTATTTAGTGCTGCTTTAACTGAAGATAAAGTTGGTAAAAATATTCCTGTTCTAAAGGAATTTTTGAAGAATAGAAGTCAATATTTTGTTTGAAATTCATAACTGGTACTTTTATATGTGTATTGGTGTTTTCAATTCTTTCTTAATTTAAAGTGTCGCCTGACTCGCCTTCTCTTTTTAATGCTACTCTGTCTTTTTATTTATTGTTTTTATTATTACTTAACCTTTTTTTTCCATTTCGTAAAGTGCTTATTACTTTTGTAATCAAGTTTTTTATTCTTCATTATCAATCATACTGTGTATGTGATGTTATTCCTGCCTATTTCTTTTTTACTTCATATGATCGAAATTCCATTATCTCTCTTTTGCCTTTTACAAAGATTATCGTATATGTATATGTTGCAAAGCATCAAAAAAAGTTAATTAAATAATAAATAAAATATATAAATTAAGGGTACATAAAATGCAAGAAAAAATGAGGAAAAAGTCTATTTTATAAGTTCTTTAGAAACAAATTTGTCATCACCAATTTCAACAGTTCTTGGAACACCAACATTTCTATTCTTTTTTCTAATAACATTTTCAATAAAAGCTTCACCAGCTTTATAAGAAGATCTAACCAATGGACCAGAAGCACAATATAAGAATCCCATACTTAAAGCAACATCTTTCCAATATTCAAACTTTTCAGGTTTCACATATTCAACAACTTTCATATGTCTTTTAGTTGGTCTCATATATTGACCAAATGTAACAACATCAACATCATTATCTCTTAAATCTTGTAAAGTTTGTTTAATTTGTTCACTGGTTTCACCGAAACCTAACATTAAAGAAGTTTTCGTCACTAATTTTGGATTTGCTTTTTTAGCAGTATTCAAGACAGCCAAAGATTGTCTATAAGTTGCTCTACGATCTCTAATATGTGGAGTTAAAGCTTCAACAGTTTCTAAATTATGCGCAAAAACATCTAATGGAGAAGTAGCCAAAACCTTAGCCATTTCTAAATCACCTCTGAAATCACCACTTAAACATTCAACTAAAATTTGAGGAGCTTTTTGTTTAATTTTTTCAACAGTTTGTCTTAAATGATGAGCACCACCATCTGGTAAATCATCTCTATCAACAGTAGTTAAAACAACATAACCTAAACCCCATCTTGAAATGGCTTCTGCTGTATTTTCCGGTTCCATTGGATCTAGAGGAGATGGAGCTCTATTGGTCTTAACTGAACAGAATCTACAACCTCTTGTACAAGTATCACCCATTAACATAATTGTTGCAGTTGCCTCTGATTTTTTACCACCCCAACATTCACCAATATTTGGGCATTTTGCTTCTTCACAAACAGTTGATAACTTTAATTCTCTAACATCTTTTTTAACATTATGAAAAGATTTACCTTTTGGAATTGGAACTTTTAACCAAGATGGTAATCTAGCATTTGGATCTTGTCTAGCTAATTCTAATGGATCAACTAATAAATCTTTTGCACGACCAGTTAAAAAATCATCAAAAGAAGGACCTTTATTTAATTTATCTGAAAATCGTGTACCTTTCTTTCTTCTCGTCACTGGCTTAAGTATTGGTTCGTTTGATGTATTTGAAGATGTTGTAGTATTATGAGTTTGAGATAAAATTATTTTTGTAGTTGATATGCTGCATCTTTGTGAAGTTAGAAATTTGAGTCCAAAAGGTGCTCTCTTTGAATATTTTATAGATAGCATGTGTGATTGTGGTAGATGGAGTGAGTCCTTTTTGTTGTCTTGAGATATCAACACGTACGGTTTTAAGGTGTAATTGATGGTTGATTTGAAGACAAGCTGAAAATAAAAACTGGAAGGTTGGCTGATGTCCGATTCCGATTTCGACTTGGGCCGGTCACGTGAGCAAGGGAGTCAGCAGGAGTCAAAACCAGAGTCAAACGGCTGTGAGCGGTGGTGCGGCGAGGTGGCTAATCCGTCATGCATATATTTCAAGCCGCAGGATGAGGTGCTAATTTGCTAAGCCTCCAAATCGAATAATTGTTGCATCTCGCGGTTTTATATATATATTTCGAGATCAGGATTCAGTAAAGACTTTTAAAAGTACACTTAAGGTAAAAACATAGGGTTAATTAATGTAATTAAAAAGAGAAGAAAAGAGAAGAGTTAAGAAGAAAAAACAATTATTATACCTTCAAAAATTCAACAGTTAAAGTAAATAAAATTAACTAAATATTAAGCAATAAATAATGAAGTATATCATGAATTTTACAGACAACAAATAAATGAAAAGTTATAGTTTCCAAATAATATCTGTTTCTAAGTAAAATTGTTGTTACAACATTCTTTAAAAGCATTAAAGAAAAGAAAGAAAGAAAGAAAGAAAGAGACGTGGGAAAAAAATAAGAAAAAACTGATGCTATGTAAAGCTCATAATTAACTAACAGAATGGGTAAATGACTAACAAAATATGAAGAAAATAATTAGTAAAAAACTTGAAATGAGTAGAAAACAAAGTATACCTAAACAAAAAAAAAATTACAAAATTGTTGTAGAACAATCAACAAAAAACAAAATAAAAGTACGATTTAGTCATTTTGAAAAACCAGAGCATTTGATAGTAGATACATTCAATTGCTTAATGTTTGATGAAAGTTGTAATAAAAAAAAATCAAAATGAGAGAATGAGATTTTAAGCCTGTAGCGGTAAACCACCTTTATGCAAAGCTGGGAGTTGCTTTTCTTTAAATTTGCCATTCTTCCGTTCTTCTAGTCTACTTTTAACAAGTTTACCCATTAAAATTCGACAATCAGAGTCATTATACATATTAAGCCAAGGATGTTCTATCAATTTTCTATAGTCAGGTCTATCTTTTGGATTCTTTTTTAAACATTGCTTAACAAAATCTTGAGCTTCCAATGAAAATCTATCTTCGGGTAACTTTGGAGGAATACCTTCGACAATTGCACTTAATTGTGAATACATAGTATCGTAAGCTTCAGGTGGATATGGATACGAACCTTCTGCAGTCTCCAATATTGATAACCCAAGTGACCAAACATCTGATTGCACTGAATAAGTTGAATCATCAGGATTTGCTGATTTGATACGTTCGGGAGCCATATATGATTGACATCCAATATTCGTTCTAGCTAAAGAAGCAACTAAATTACCACTAACCCCAAAATCAATAAGTTTCACTTTTCCATTTTTATCAGCAAGTATATTAGTTGGTTTAACATCTCTATGAATGATATTATGTTCTTCTTTTAAATATTTCAAACCTTTCACCACACGTTTAGTAATATAAGCTAATTCAGGTTCTTCAATTCCTTCACCATAAATTTTATCTAATGATCCATGCATATATTCCATACACATATAGACAGCACCTTCAACAAAAAAAGCTCCATAGAAATCCACAATATAATCACTTTTACAGCTATGTAAAACTTCTAATTCCATTAAAATTTGTCTAAACTTTGAATCGTCCAATTCTAATCTAACTTCTTTCATAGCCATAGTAATACCAGTTGGTTTATGTAACACTTTAGTAACAACACCGTAATTACCACGACCAATTTCAGCTATAAATTCAAAGTCATCATAAGAAATTCTAAATGAAGAGCCATTAGAGAAATCAACCCCCTTGGAGTGTAATGATGCTTTACCAGCAAAATTCAAAGAGCCAGATTTTATATCAACATATTTTGCATATTTAGCAAACATACCACTTGCTCTAGGTTGCTGGACATTAGATTGAGGCAAAGTTAAATTATTCAAGTTTCTTTGTGGTGTAATGTGTTCTTTAAGTTTCCCTATATTATCATGATTTCTTAATTGGGAAGATTGTTGTTGTTTCTGTTGGAGTTGCTGTTGTTGTGCTGATGAAGAGCCATTTAAATCCAAATGACCAAGATCTAGTTTCATTCCTCTTCTTTGAGATAAAGATGATTTTTTCATTAATCCTGATTTTGATGATGGCTTAATAGCTGAATTCAATACATCTTGTGGAACGGTTTTATGCGATATATTATCTATACTGTGAATATTTAAAGGATTTTCATTTGAAGGGCCGGAAGGGGAAGAAGGAGAATTGGAGCTTGAAGACTGATTTGAAGTAACAACTATTTGATTGACATTATTGTTAAAAGATAAACTTCTGTTAGGTAAATTTCCAAATGGTTTAAAAGTTGAAGATGATTCAAGATTTGGAGTTTCTTTCTTTTCTGGCTCTTTCTTCTTCGGTAATCTGAAAGAAGTTCTCCTTTGTATATTATCATCACTATATGTATCATTTGATCTAATATCATCGTTAGATGATTGTGGAGTGTTGTAACCAATTATTGGGGATCTTGATTTAGGAGGCAAAGGAGGTAGAGGTTTATCTCTCGACATTGAATTATCTTGTTGTGATCTATAGCGATATTGGCTTCCATTATCCAAAATATTGTTGTTATTGTTGTTGTTGTTTTTGTTGTTGTTGATCTCATCATCTTTATTGTTGTCATCAGATGATGGTTGTTGTTGATTAACTTGAGGTTTTCTCTTAGCTTGAAAAGCCAAAAGTTTAGCTTGAGCATCACGACTCATGCCTCTATTACGAATACTTAAATCCTGTATTCTTGAAGTAAGATCATTTTTATTATCAGAAGGCATTGTTATAAAATTTCTGGGTTTAATTAACTTAATAAATAATATGTTGCTGTTTTTGTTTCTTAAAGTTTTTTATTGAAGAATGATGTACTGTATATATGCAAAAATTTGAAGATAATGTATCAGTATATGTGTGATTCTTAATTACTTTATGTATAGTAATTTGAAAGGAAGAGTTGTTTTGAAGGAAAATATAAGATGGAAGATGAGTAAGATGATCAATGAAGCAAGTTGAAAGGATCAATTTATATATTAAAAAAAAGCTCTTCGTCTAAGGAGGTGAAAACAGAAGTGTTTGTAGAGAGAGAAAAGGAATGGATATGTGATAAATGATTGAAAGGACAGGCCGGATGATACCAGAGTTTGGAGAGGAGAAGAAAGGTCTTCTCTTCTCTTCTGAGAATCAATTGAGCCAGAAAAGGAGCGTGCGCAACCCAATCCAGCTGCGAATTTGTCGATCTCCTTGTTTTGCGCTTCCTTACACCGGGTCACGTGCCGGGTCAGATGATCGGAATACTGATCGCCCTTGCACCAGATACTGTTTATAAGCCAATAATCACCATGGCCATCACGTGCGTTTAACGGAACAACCTTCCCAAATGAGTTTACGAACCGCGGATATCCGGATTTCCTTTTTTGATACAAGAAATCGCTCTATTTTGAGTATTAGTATTTAGAATTAACTTAATTCCTTTAAGGGGGTTTATTAATTCTATAGTTGTTTAATTCAATGAGAATGACAAATTTGAGAAATTTGGTTTTGTATTTAACTTCTTTTGTAAACAATTGTCAGATTTGAAAGACGTCTTTAAGTTTGAAGTTCAGAATCAGGAGCATCATCATCAAAGACGAGCGAATCCAAAAAATTGAAAATAAAATTACAGATATCAAATCAACAATTAATATGAAAACAATCTCTTTTTACTTAATCCCTATATAACGTTGGAATACTTACCATCATATTCTATTAATACTCTCTGCTAACTTAATTATTTGCATTTAACCCACTTTTTATAATCATCAATTCACTCTTAACAATTCAACCCCTTATTTATCTTGAAATATCGATAAAGAAAATAGAAACATGTCAAATCAACAAGACTCTGTCAAAAAGCCAAAGAGAACAAGGTCAAGGAATGGTTGTCAGGCTTGCAAAAAATCAAAGATAAAATGTGATGAAAAGAAACCTAAATGTTCCAATTGTATAAAAATGAATAAAGACTGTGATTATAGTTTAAAGTTAACTTGGGGTGGTCGTCCATATAAAATCCCAAGAGTTGAAAAACTGAATACAGTTGCTAATTTATCGAGGTTACAACGTTCAACCCCATCTATCGAATTTATTTCAGAGGTACCATCAACCCCACGTATAAGGAAAACTTCTGTTTCTTCAAAGATTAAAACCAAGAAAGAAAACAAATTGAATTTTGTATTTGAAAATAAGTTAGAAAGCAACTTGAAACCAATAGAGCATATATCTTTAAAAGAAATAACAAAGGAAACTACAATTGCAAGATCTGAAAGTCAAAACTCTAACATTGAAAGTATAACAACAGATAAGAATAATGATACTACTCAACATTTACCAAGTGTCTTTTTAAATCCATCTAGCAATCTTAGATTTCTTCTAAATATGACAAGTAGAAGTCCCTCTACTGATTCACAGTCGCCATTTAGTAATCCACAGATTGAACCTGAAACCACTGAAGAAGGAACTGATTTAAATCATTATCAAGATGACCAAGAATTGAATAAACTCAACAACGAGTTTTCTCCCTTGGAAGAACTTTATGCTACTCCAAAACCGGCTAATACCATGAATTCACTATTCAATGAAGACCTTTCAAATAACCTTCAAAGTGTTTCGACAGCATTGGATCATGTTTTTCAAGATGATAATTTAATTGAAAATATTAATTCTTGGCCACTTCTAGAACAAATTGCAGAAAAAATATCACCTGAACTAACACCTTTGTCTCCAAGTTCTTTACATCTTACTGATAAACTGAAAACACCAGTTTTACATTCCCCAAATTATTATCAGGATATCCAGGAGAAGTTAGATGATGACGAAGAATTTACACTAGATGAAATAGCTGAAGAATATTCGGAGGATTTAAAGAAATTGGCTACTCTTGATCCATCCGTTTCAGGAAATCTTTCTCAAATGCCACTAATAAACCAGCATAGACTATTACCTCAACCTAGTAATAGTTCATTAAATGGAGAAAAAGAAGACGAAGAGATAATTGAATTAGACGAAGAGCAACTACACTTTAGCCAGTTCACTAATTCGTCAGTATTATCTTTCCCTGCTCATTCTAGACTATCTACAATTGATTTATTATATTCCATTCCGAGAGGTCTCATGCCATTGCCTGATATATTACTTAATGTTCCAGAATATTTAGATTCCTTTATGTTCTATTTGAATTCAACATCATCTCTTTTGATACCTGCAGATTCTTCAATTTATAAAAACCCTTTCAAAGTTGTTTTACCTAAATTAGCTGTTACCAATGATGGACTAATGGCTTTATGTGTAGCATTTGGTTTATCTCATAAGAATATATTAACTCATAAAGATAATCAACATGATGTTACTAGTGTCTTAGATCAATTATTAAGTCGTGCTTTGAACGAATTATTATTATTATTACAAGATAAATTAACTGCTACAAGTGATCTAACATTAACACTAGTCTTATTTATGAGTTCATTTATTGCATTTACTCATCATTCCAATAAATGGAAAGTTCATTTGAAAGGAGCTAAACAAATATTATTATTAAGAGGATATAAGAAACCTTTTTCTAAATTAAACAATGAGTTTAAAAATGGTAAACATGATTCTATTAACTCTGAAATTAAACAATCTAAATTAATTTATTTATTACTTCGTTGGTTTGCTTTTGATGATATATTAACTAGATTATCATCTCCATTAGAACCAACTGATGATGAAGTTACTCAATATTTAGAAAAAATACAAAAGTTAAACAGACCAACTAGTAGTTCATCTTCAAATTGTTCAACTCCTTGGAATTTATTAGGTACATACCCTCCTTCAAAAGATCCATCCCCAAAGGAAACTGGAACACCTGTTACCATGGTTGAAGATATTTCTGATAACAATGAATTTGACCCAGAACAAGTTCACCAATTAGAATATGATATAGATGAAGACAATGATCCAAAAACAATTGTTGAGGATGAATCACATCAAGGAATTGATTTCTTTTTAGGTTTTAATATTAAATTTGTTCCATTATTTTCACAATTAACAAAATTAATTAAACTTGCAAATATTTTAAAAAATATTCAAAAAAACAATTTTAATTCAAATGAAATTATTCATTTAAGTCCAAGATTAGTTACAAACGCAATTGAAATTCAATCTTCTTTCCAAAAATTAAATAATAATACATTTGTAACAACATCATCAAATGATAATGAAACAAAATCATTGAACTCAATAGTTGCTACAAATCAATGCTTTTTAAACATGGGTTTAATGCAATTATATCGTCGTGTTTTACAAATTCCAAAAGATTCAAAATTAATTCAAGAATTAAGTAATTCAACTATAACATTTTATAAAAAATATATTAATGTGGAATCTCCAGGTCAATTATGTTTAATGTTACCTATATTTGTTGGTGCTTGTGAATGTTTAGATCCAAATGATAGAGTTTCTTTTATTAATGCTTTAGAAATTTTTCATGCAAAAGGCTCTCCAAGTTCTTTAATTGGACTTGAAATTGTTAAAAAGTGTTGGGAAAAACAAAAAGATTGGTGGGATATTATGACTGAAGAGAATATTGATATTGCTCTTTTATAACTTTTTTTTTATTATGTATAATGTTCTTTACTATTTAGTGTTTTAAAACTTTTCTATCTCATTTCAAATTATCCGGAAGTTTTAATAAAAAACAAATCAACACTTCAGGTTCGGGTAGTGTAACACACAAACGTTTAAACTTTAATCTTCTTCTTAACAAAGAAATCGATATTAATACAAGAATTATATAACGTTTCAAAATTTATAAAACAATAAATTAATCACCATCCTCATCCTCTTCATCATCTTCAATGAACATCAATTTTTTATTACTACCAAATCCAATTGGTCTTCTACTTCTCTTTAAACTTTCTAATCTTCTAGTTAAAGTTTCACTCTTTTTTAAACTATTTTCAATTTCAATTAATTCATTATGTCTCTCTAATCTTTTAATTGGAGCAAATTTAGTAAACAAGGTAACAGCATTACCTTTGCATTTATTATTATCACCATCATTATTCTCAATTCTTTTAAATTTTAAAATATGTGAATGAAACTTCCATAACGAAGACCGGTGACAAACAGAAATAACTGTAATTCCAAACTCTTCAATTGCTAATCTATAACATTCACTTTCTAAATCTGATGATATTGATGATGTACATTCATCTAAAACTGCAAATTTTGGTTGATGATAATATAATCTAACTAAAGCTAATCTTTGTTGTTCTCCAACTGACAATAAATCTGGCCATTTTTGAACTATGTCTAAAGGTGATGGTAAACATAAAGATGCATCAATTTCCAAAGCTGATGATGAGATTTGTTTTTTCAAAGTGCTATGAATATCCGAACCATCATCATCTGAACTATAACCATCTGAATCATTATCATCTTCATCTTCCATGTCTAATAGATGCTCTAATTGAACAAGTTTTAATAGTTTAATTAAATATTGATCATCCTTAACTATTTCCCCTTGCACTTTCTTAGCATTTATAACTTTTGAATTATAATCTTGAATTGAATCAGGATAAATTATTTGTTCTTTCAATGATCCATATGTTAAATATGAACGTTGAGGTAAATAAAACAAATCCTTTTTATGATATGGAATAATCAAGTTACCTGGGTCTTGAACTTCCCACAAACCACCTAAAATTCTGAATAATGATGATTTTCCACATCCATTAGGACCAATAATTAAAAGATTATCTCCAGATTTAATTGAAAAATGTAAATCATTGACTAATATATCACCATTTGGTGTAATCAAAGGAACATGAACAAAACTAATTTCATCACCATATGAAATATTCTTACCTTTTATTAAAGGATCAAAATTAAGACTTTTTTCGATATCATTTAATGAGTTACTTGATTCAGTTTTTGCTTCAGCAGTTTTATTGATTTCTTCTAAAACATTCTTTAATTCAAATAATTGTTCACTAAACCCATTTATATTTTGAATATTTTTTTTAGATTGAACTAATTTACCTAAAGAATCAGAAGCACTTAACAATAATCTTCTATTAGTAACAAAATCACTTGAAATTTTGGTTATTGTTAACCCAGACAATTGATAGTTATTGGCATAAGCAGTTGTAAATATAGGCAATGAACAAAGCATTAACCCAAATGCACCTAGACTGTATTTAAATATAAAACTGACTGCAAAATCATAAATAGCCATTCTTCTTAACTCTAATCTTTTAAATCTTTCTAATTCAAAATAATTAGTATCTAAAATTTCAATTTCACGTCTATGACCCTTAGTTAAAGCAATTTCTTCATTATTATTAACTATTGATGAATGATAAATGTGAAATTTATTTTCCAAAGAATTTCTAATTTGAGTCATTGATGAAAAGTTTGGAGTAAATATTTTTAAAACTAAAGAAGATAAATTAGCAATCATACCTAGTAACAATGCACCTTCAGCTGCATTTTCACCTGTTTTAGACAATTGATTGGCAGCTAATAATATATCTAGAAAAGGATTTAGTAATTGAGAAGGTAAAATACTTAAAGAAGTTGAAAATTGCTCAACAACAGTTGTAATTCTTTGACTTGGATCTTCAATTATTTTATCATCTGAAGTTTGATTAATTAGTTGATAGATTGTACTATTACCAGAATCAGGTAAATATTCCTCTAAAATCTTTTCAGTTACATTAAGCCTAATTGATTTTGAAATTAAATGTTGAATCTTATTAATCATTGAATCTGTGAATGATGCAGGAATTCCAATTAATAACCAAAATAATAAATATTTGAAAAAAATCTTAAACTTTCTTGAAATTAAAGAAGAAACTAAATAACCATCTAATGATGCAACCTTTAAATTAAGTATAGCTTTTGAAATTAATAATAATATCTGTATGCTGAAATATATCAATATTGATTTACTTGTTTTTTCTTTATAATTAAACTGTGATAATACAATTGAAATTGGAGAGTTTTTAAATTTATCTATTATTTTTGAAATATAATTTCTCAATGGAGTTTTTGAATCATCATATACCGGAGAAGATTTCTTCCCAATTGATTTCTTTGGTTTATTATTTTTTAACTTTTTCTTGGAAGAACCACTACCACCATTAAATATCATTATTAAAACAATGATGTAAGATAATCTTAATATTGTATTTCGTTTTTTGGAGTAGAAATTTAAAACATGTCTAAAAGAGTTTAATACTATCTTGTTACCCTTTTCCGAACTGAATCTATTAGAATATGATATTGAATTCATTATATTGTATTGTTTATAAAAAAATCACAATTTTGAGATCAATTGAAAAGTAGGAAATAATGAAATATTTAAATGTGAAAATGGGAGCATGTGAAATAGAAACAAGAGCAACTTGTGGGGTAGGTGCACGGGTGTAAGAGTGGTACTCGGACTGTATTCCGAGTCCGAGTTGATAAGTGCCAATTCCGATAGTATTTTTTTTAATGTTAATGTTTTAAAGAAAGAAAGTAGATTATATACATATAGAGAATAAGAAGAAGTAAATGCAAATCAATAAATTGAAATTATAAATGGAGGTGTGTAATTATTTGTAAGATTAACCTAGTAAAACAGAGTTTTTCTCTTTACGATCTTTGGATTCAGCAAGAGCAGTCATTCTTCTAGCAGGTGAGACCTGTAGTAAAGTAAAACCAAGAGATGGTTAGTTAGTATATATGCATGTAAAACTAATAAAAGGATTCAATAAAGTAGTTATCAACATACCCTAGCACCAGCCCAATTGTAACTGAAACCAATTTCATGGGCCAATATTTCACCAAAACCCAACATCAGACCATTAATAAAAGGCAACACTAAATTAATACCACATTTATAAAAGAAACCAGTTAAAGAATCAGGATTTATAGTACTTTCAAAAACTTGAAGTTCTTCAGCTGCTGTTGTTATTTCTTGAGTTGGAGTTTCTGTTTCCAAAGAGGAATCACGAATTGTAGTAGGGGGGTTCACTATGATGGTATCCGATTCATTCATGTTCAGGTTGGTGACTGATTCTGCGTCGTAGAAGTCTGAGAGAGAGTTGGAGGAAGTATTAGAACGTATGTCTGTAGGAGGTTGTAAATCTGCCATTTTGTGTATTATGTCCATTATTTGTTCGATCTCCTGTGGTTATATTGTGCCTGTGAATCTGCATGATGTGTCGTTCACAGGGCCAGTGGCGCAGCACGGAGCGCCACCGCCGCAAGTAACGCGCCACACGAGCCGCGTTGCATCTCCATTGGCGTGGCGGTGCACAGCTCCAAATTTTAGTTTTTGGCCTCTATCTGTGCTAAATTCATCCCTTGATCCTTAGCCAGCACCCCAGAATTACCGTCTTCTGCCACATATTCAAACCTCTTCCTCTATACCTTGCTCACTTGTTTCCACAACTAGCTTCAATTAAGAAAATTTTGTTATCAGAAAAAAGAACTAGATACAACAGACAACGTTCCCGCTGACTCACATTTAAATATTATTACCAAATCAATAAATAGTCTATCACCATGTCTTACGAAGAGAGCCTATTATTCCAAGAAGCTCCTGATAACCATCACATAGATGATTCCTCAACCCATCTTGATGAGGCCTCTGTTGTGGGAAGAGCTCTAACAGCAATAGTTGATATAGGTTCAAATGGTATTAGATTCTCAATATCTTCAAAAGCTCCACACCATGCCCGTATAATGCCATGTGTCTTTAAAGATAGATTGGGTATTTCTTTGTTTGATGCTCAACTGCCTGATTCTGCTTCTGCTTCTAAAATTAAAAAACCAATTCCAGAAGATGCAATTCATGAAATTATTCAAGCTATGAAAAGATTTAAATGGATTTGCGAAGATTTCGGTGTTCCTTCAAATGGTGTCAAAGTTGTGGCAACTGAAGCTACTAGAGAAGCTTCAAACTCTCAAGAATTCAGAGATATTATATTTCAAAATACTGGTTGGACTGTAACATTGTTATCTAAAGAAGATGAAGGTAGAACTGGTGCGTATGGTGTTGCATCATCTTTTCATGATATTTCAGGATTATTTATGGATCTTGGTGGTGGTTCAACTCAAATTTCTTGGATTAGAGCTAGAGGAGGTGAAGTTATAATTTCTGATCATCCTGTTTCAATGCCTTATGGTGCTGCTGCTTTAACCGATAGATTAAAATATGAAAATATAACTGAATTATATGATGAAATTAAGAGATCTTACGAAGTGGCCTTAGACAAGATTAATCTACCTCAAGAATTAATTGATGAAGCTGAAAGAAATGGTGGTTTTAGATTATTTTGTTGTGGTGGTGGTTTAAGAGGTTTAGGTCATTTAATAATTGCAAATGATGATGATTATCCAATTCAAACCATCATTAATGGTTATTCAACTACTTATGATAATGTTAAGAATATGGCTGACTACTTATTAATGAAGAGAGAAGTTCCAAAAACTAGTAAATCAACTAAAATCTTTAGAGTTTCTGCTAGAAGAGAACAACAATTACCTGCTGTTGGTTTATTAGTTTCTGCTGCATTTTCATCTTTGCCTAAAATCAAATCCGTTCATTTCAGTGAAGGTGGTGTTAGAGAAGGTGTCTTGTATTCAATGATTCCAAATGAGATTAAGATAGAGGATCCAATTTTAACTGCAACAAGACCTTATGCTCCTTTACTGGCAGATAAATACTGGGAACTGCTAAGAATGGGATTACCTGAATCATCAGCTATTGTTCCTGATGAAGTGTCACTAAGAGTTGTTCCAGCTTTGTGTAATATTGCATTTGTTCATTGTTCATATCCAAAAGAATTACAACCAACTGCTGCTTTACATGTTGCAACCTCAGGTATAATTGCAGGTTCACATGGTTTATCACATAAAATTAGAGCATTAATTGGCATTGCATGCTGTGAAAGATGGGGAGCTGATCTTCCACCAACTCAAGAAACATTTTATCAAAGATTAGAAAGATTAGTTATGGATGCTGATCCACAAAGAGGTGAATCATTATTATATTGGACTAAATACTGTGGTAAAATGATGCATGTTATCTGTGGTATTCATCCAGGTGGTAACATTAGACCTGGTTCATTATTGTTTTCAATTAAAAGTGATGCATCCTCAACTATTGTTGCCGATACTGCTAATATGAATTTAAAATATTCAAATGCTAATGTGTCAGAAGAAGAAGCAACCACAAATAATGAAATAGTTGTTCCAGAACTTGGAAAAATTAAGAGTGCTGTTTATGTTCTATTACCAAGTGATGATATTAAATATAGTTATTCTGTTAGAAGCAGAATTTTAAGTTTGCAAAAGAAAATTAAGAAATTAAACAAAAAATATAGTTGTCCAGGTAGGGTCAAGGTTGTTGTTAAATATGATAGGGCACAACAAAATTAACTGATTTTATAAATATAAAATTAATGAAAAAGACAATAAAAATAAATAGATCTAATAATTATTTAGAGTTTTTTACATTCATTGCTATGTTGTTTTCTTTCCTTTTGGATATTCTTTTCTATTTTATTTACTTTCAGCTTACATACATGATTGTACTTTTTTTACTTTCTTCACTTTGTTTTCTTTACTTTATTTTGACTTTTTTCACCGTCTTTATTTCCTTTGTTTGAAATTTTATATATAGCTTTTCTGAATTATCCTCTGTTTTCTTTTATACTTACTACTATTTTACTCTATTCTTCCTTGTTTTTACTTTTCTTTGTGCTTTTCAATTTTTTTTCTAACTTTAATTTACTCTTTAAATATAAAGACTACGTAAAGTGCAAGTGTAGGTAAATTTCATTAGCATACAAAGTCTAACAGGCTATTGAAATAATGCATATGTTTATACTTAACAAAAGACAGAATAAATAAATAAATAAAACGAATAAGTGATATAAATAATATATAGTTTTAAAAGAAGAAAGTAATATAAAGCCCCTTAAGCTTTACCAATACCTCTACCTTCACCTAAATCATTAATAGTTTCAGTTAATGGTTTTCTAAAGGTGACCTCCCAAAAACCTTGTTTCTTATATGAGCCATCCTCAAATTTTTCATCTAAAGTCTTATTTGAAATCGGGTTATTGATTTGACCGGTTTGTCTTAAATAGTTGATATTGGTATCATATAGATCACCAAATCCACCAACCCAGTTAAATAATCCAACGAATGATCCAATACCTAAAGCTAATCCAATTTTTTTATTTAAAGCCCAAGATTTCTTAAAAATAGTTCCAACTAAAACGGCAGCTGATGTTGAAATAACTTCATTTCTTGTTGTCTTTTCCTCATTCAAATTATATAATGAGTTTGATAAAAATGTGTAAGTACCTAAAGCTAAAGGAATTGAAACAAAATGAAGTTTACGTAATTCAAACATAGCTAAATAACGAGCTTGACCTGGTCTTGCAGAACCTTTTCTATGTTGTAATAATCTTCTAATGTGCATACCTCCTAAAAATATCCCTGAATATAAGATAATTTTAACAGTTTCACCAATTGTATCAACTGGTTTAAACTCCCTAGCTAACGGGGAATCTTTTGGGAAGAAAGGTTTTGGTAATATTAGCTTGTCTGATTTAGGAACTGCTTCGGTAGACATCTTGTAAAATTATAGATTGACTAATTGATAAATTCCAAACGTTTTCCTTTAGTGATTTGTGGTTTTGTTTGTAGATTAATTTATTTCTAAATGTATAAATGATTTGGAAAGTTCCCCTCATTCTGAGCTGTGCGTCGCTAGAGGTCGATTATGGTCTTAATAGCACGCTCGCGCCGATTGGCAGATTTCAATTAAATTATGTCATTAATTATACGAATGTAAATTTCAGATGTATACTTATGTAATAATATACAGTAAATACAGTAAATAGATCGTCATAATTCGGTTAATATTTGGAACTTAAAGTATACGTGGGAGGATTCGAATTTGTTGTTTGCATATAACGTTTTGGGAGCAAAATTAGCTGCAACCGGCCTTTCAGCAATCGCTCTAGTTTCCCAGCTTTTATATTGCTACCATCTGAGATTCTGAATTATAACAATTCGATGATGATCAGCTATATAGTGACCCCCAGAACAATTTAATTACCAGATCATAGACAATTGCTCCGCTTATGCCTTAAAGTATAAGACCGTTAGTAGTGGCAACCGTAATCTTATAGTAAGTATAGTCCAAGATCCGGCTCTTAATTCTCTGTTACTTTTTTTGAAGGATATATACCTAATTAATTCTCTGTTACTTTTTTTTATTGTTTATCCAGCTTGCTTATATAATTAGGAATATAAATATCTGCACATTTCTCAATTTTGTTATATAGAAAGAAATTTTTATGTGTTACAAAGTTTAAAAAACAAACAAGTTTCAAAAATGAATAATTCTAATTTAAATGAGAATCCTGGTGTTAATTCTAAACCATATACATCTCATGAACCTCAACTCTCTTCAAGTGAATCAGCTTCCAATGAAGAAATAAAACTGACTAATAGCAGAGAATCTGGTGCTGTCGGTAAGACCGAAGATAACATTCAAGAAGGTGAGCAAGTCAACAATAACTGGACTGCTTTTACTCTTTGTACATTGGTTGCATTTGGTGGTTTTGTTTTCGGCTGGGATACAGGTACAATTTCAGGTTTTGTTAATATGCTTGATTTTCAAAAGAGATTTGGTAGACTTCAAACTCATTCCAGACAACCTTATATTCCAGTTATTAGAACAGGTTTGGTTGTTGCAATTTTTAATGTTGGATGTGCTATTGGTGGATTAACATTAGGTAAATCTGCTGATAAGATTGGAAGAAAAAAGTGTCTTTATTTTACTACACTTGTTTATATTGTTGGTATTATTATTCAAATTAGTTCTAATCATGGTAAATGGTACCAATATATGATTGGAAGAATCATTTCAGGTTTAGCTGTTGGTTCTATTTCTGTTGTTTGCCCAATGTTTATTTCTGAAACTGCTCCAGCTGCTATGAGAGGTAAATTAGTCTCAGTGTATCAACTAATGATCACTTTAGGTATCTTTTTAGGTTATTGTACAACATATGGTACAGCACATCATTATACTGATTCAAAACAATGGAGAATTCCTTTAGGATTATGTTTTGCTTGGGCTTTATTATTATTAGGTGGTTTAACTTTTATGCCTGAATCACCAAGATTTTTATTACAAAAAGGAAAAAATGAACAAGCACTTCAAGCATACGCCAAAGTTAACAATACATCCACTGATTCACCATTTGTTCAACGTGAAATTGAAAAGATGAGAATTGGAATTGAAGAAGAAAGGGAAGCTAGTGCTAATGCAAAATGGGTTGATATGTTCACTAATAAGCATAAAATGTTATATAGAATTGCTATTGGTGTTGTTATTCATTCTTTACAACAATTAACTGGTGATAATTATTTCTTCTATTATGGTACTACAATTTTTAAGTCTGTTGGTTTACATGATTCTTTTGAAACATCAATCATTTTAGGTGTTGTTAATTTCTTAAGTACTTTTGCTGCATTTTATGTTGTTGATAGATATGGTAGAAGAAAAGTTTTAATTGGTGGATCAATTGGAATGACTATTTGTTTACTTCTTTATGCATGTATTGGTACCAAAGCTCTTTATAAACATCAATATGGTGTTAATGCTGATAAAGGTGCTGGTGATGCCATGATTGTTTTCACCTGTTTATTCATTATGTTTTTTGCTATTACTTGGGCTCCAACTACTTTCGTTGTTGTTTCTGAAACTTATCCATTAAGATTTAGAGCTAGATGTATGGCTATTGCTTCTGCTGCTAATTGGATATGGGGTTTCTTAATCTCTTTCTTTACACCACTTATTACTAAGAAAATTCATTTTTCATATGGTTTTGTCTTCTTTGGCTGCTGTTTATTCTCTATATTCTTTGTGTGGGCATTTATTCCTGAAACAAAAGGTGTTCCATTAGAAGAGATTGATGATTTGTATGATAACTTCACTCCAGGTTTAGCTTTTATGAATAAATCCAAGAAGCATAACAACTTAAAAGATGAAGAGAATAGTTATAGTAATGATCAACCAGGTACAAGCAATATCAATGATGTTCCAGTCAGTGGTAGTAATTCCAATTAACTATAATCCTTATTAGTCATTTGAACTTTCTCTTTGTTTTCTTTTCGTTTTCTAACTACTCTTCTAGCAGTTTTGTCTTTAATTTTATAGTTCTTTTTTAGTTTGAAATAAATGATTTACGTATTTACTGATTTTTTTCTTTCTCTTCATGATTACTCTGTCGGAATTTGTTTTTTGCAACGTGACCTCGGAACTAGTCTCGGTTCCGGTGGACGGGTGCAGCACCCGATTAGGCCGCCCGTAAACATCCAGAAAGTGCCGGTGAGAGATAAAGAAACCGACTTGTAACTTGTAAGTTGTAACCTTTATAATTATAACTTTCCTAACTGTGTTTTACGTGAAACATAGATATTTAGCATATATTTATAATATCACATATTCCTCTTTCTTTTCATCGCATTTTGATTCCTTTTATTCAAATTTGCTATTGATTCCATTTCTAGATTATATAACTGAACTGGTTATATACGACTTTACGATATGCTATTTCAAATACTTAGTTTCACATTTGTGTTTTATTTGGTTTTAATCAATATTAGTTCACTAAATCAGGATAATGAGAAATATTCACAAACTTCATTTAGATCTTTTCAAAATAATTCAATAATTTCATTACCATTTTCAAGATTTATTAAAACTAAACAACAATTACATTCAAAATTTCCTAATTTTAATGAAGAATTAAGAGATTTAACAATCGGTAATTTAAATTTCTTACATACAACTGATACTCATGGTTGGTATCTAGGTCATTTAAATCAACAACAATATTCTTCAGATTGGGGTGATTTTATTTCTTTTCATTTGAATTTAAAAGATTTAATTAATAATCAAAATGGTGATTTATTATTAATCGATACTGGTGATAAACATGATGGTAATGGGTTAAGTGACTTAACTGTTCCAAATGGTGCTTATTCAGATGAAATCTTTATGCATGCTGATTATGATTTAATTACTGTTGGTAATCATGAATTATATATTGCTGAAGTTAGTAAATTTGAATTTGAAAATGTTGTTCCTTATTATGGAGAAAAATTTATTTCAACTAATGTTGAATATTTAAATGATGATAATGAATTTGTTATTTTTGGTAATTCTACTTATAGATATTTTGAAACTGATATTAATCATTATAAAATCTTTAGTTTATCATTCATGTTTGATTTTACACGTGGTAATGAAAGAGTTAAAGTGACACCAATTTCAGAAATAGTTACTCAAGATTGGTTCTTAGATTTATTAAAAGAATTCTCAACCACAAAAGAAGTTGACGTTGTTCTTATATTTGGTCATATACCAGTGTCTCATGAATGGGAAGAAACTCATTTGTTACATCAGATTTTAAGGCAATATTTCCCTACAACTGTTATTCAATACTTTGGAGGTCATTCTCATATTAGAGACTTCTCAATTCTTGATGATTTAAGTACTGGTTTCCAATCTGGTCGTTATTGTGAAACAGTTGGATTTTTATCTTTAACTAATTTTACTAATGTTGAAGATCCTCAAGATTTCGTTTATAACAATTTAGATAGAAAATATATTGACTTCAATATTCATTCATTCATGCATCATTCAAATAAAACAACTGTTGAAGAATTTAATACAAATGAAGGATTAACAGTTTCTAAAAAATTATATGATATGAGTAAAGAACTAAAGTT
Organism: Ambrosiozyma kamigamensis; assembly: GCA_030572235.1. Classification (NCBI taxonomy): domain Eukaryota; kingdom Fungi; phylum Ascomycota; class Pichiomycetes; order Pichiales; family Pichiaceae; genus Ambrosiozyma; species Ambrosiozyma kamigamensis. Next base: position 139,409 of record JAJLZM010000196.1, on the reverse strand, counting down.
AACTGACACTTATGGTGTTGTTCCAAAAAGTTATTATATGGCAGCAGCTGATTACCGTTCTTATGACCCACATTCATTGATGAGATTTCTAGAAAATGAAATTTTACCACAATTAAAACCGTTGCTTTGTGAAGAATTAGATGATCAAGACTTATTTGTTCCAAATTTAAATAATTCAAGATCAATTATAGTTAATACTGGATCTGTCAGATATGATTTATATAAAGGTGAATTTACTAAAAATACATTGTTCACCGTTTCCCCTTTCCAAAATAAATGGAAGGTCATACCAAATGTTCCATCTCAGATTGCTAGACAAATCAAAGATTTACTAAATCGTGGAGATTATATAATATCTGCTAATCAAGATAGTTCAGATTCATTAAATTTAGATGATTTATTATCACCACATCAAAGAGCAATCAATAAGCAAATTGATCATAATGAATTTAATAATAAGGAATTACATTATTTTAGTTCAATAGTTGATCACATATCAGATTCATTAAGTTCTAAATCAAAATCATATGGTTATATTACACATGATGATTTAGGTTACAATGGTGATGATACAATTCATAAAGAATTGCGTTTATTTAGAGTACCAAATGTAATTCAATCTTTTAGAAATGGGCTTCTGAATAATGAAGAAGAAGAACAATTTACTGATATTGTATTTTATGATTTTATTGAACCTTATATTCAATCTGCTTTAAAAATTGCATGTGGTAGTGACGATAACTTATATAGTGAATTGATCAAATATACAGTTTACTATAACAATTGTTCGAAAGATTTTAATGTTGGCCATTTATTAAAGAAATACGTTGTTGATAACTGGGCTGTTTAATTAACTTGTGTTTTATATTTATTGCTTTAGTTTTATGTTCTTCCCAAAACGGTGTTTCCCTCTTTTTTTTAAAAATTAATTTTCTTTTTTTGGCATATTCTTTCATCATCTTATTTCGGTCTTTACTATTGGTGGTACCAGGGTGTTATCATACTTTTATTTTAATTTTATAGGATTTCTTAATATAATTACAGTAATCAAGTTATTGGTGTTTGATATATCGGATGAATCCGAAATCTGCCACCAAGGGCAGGTCACGTGTCTTGTGCCAGGGTTAGCTCCCCTGGCTCCGCTCGCGCACGACCTCTTTTCTCTCTCTCGCACAGTGCGCTTTAGCTAGGTATTGATTTTGTGAAAAGTTCATTAGATACATTTGAACTTGCAAAAGTTAACCTATACACTTGATTAATTAATCTAACTCAAAACAACATATCAAAATGGGTAGAGGACCGTAAGTACAATCATTTTTTGGAATACATTCATTCATCAGATATAAGTTTTTAACGGTCTCTCAATTTATATACAAATAATTTATCAAAATGAAAATTTATTGAATTTTATAAATTTTATGATTTTACATGTTTAAAAGTTAATAGAATAATATCAATCAGTTTATTTTACAAAATATATTTACATTTAATGTTATCTTCATCTGGATTTAACCAAATATGTTTCAATTTACTTTCATAAAGTTGAAAATCAAATATAATATCAAGATTGAAAAATTAATATAATATATGAGATCACATATTGCAATTTAAATTTATAATTTATTATGATTCTTTGAGTTTCATTTGGATAGATAGAAATTGTCAACTTCAGGATTATTCTTTATAATTTACATAAAAATAAAATTTTAAAAAAATTTAAATTTTTTAAAAAGTGTTCAGATAGTGATTAAAAACCAATCATCTTACAAATAAACACAAACATTTTCAATATTTATATAAATTCATTAACTATATCAACTACTTTTTATTGAATTCATTAAATTTATTTGCAGAACCATAAATTAAGAGATTACAAGACTTATATGTTCATCAAAAGAAAGTTCATAATATACTAACATTTATCATTTATTATTTTATAGAAAACATCATCTTAAAAGATTAGCTGCTCCAAACCACTGGATGTTAGACAAATTGTCTGGTGTTTACGCACCAAGACCTTCTGCTGGTCCACATAAATTAAGAGAATCATTACCATTGATTGTCTTTTTAAGAAACAGATTAAAGTATGCTTTAAACGGTAGAGAAGTCAAGGCTATTTTAATGCAAAGACATGTTAAAGTTGACGGTAAAGTTAGAACTGATACTACTTACCCAACTGGTTTCATGGATGTTATCACTTTAGATGCTACCAATGAAAACTTCAGATTAATCTACGATGTTAAAGGTAGATTTGCTGTTCACAGAATTACCGCTGAAGAAGCTTCATACAAATTAGGTAAAGTTAAGAAGATCCAATTAGGTAAAAAAGGTATTCCATATGTTGTCACACACGATGGTAGAACTATCAGATACCCAGATCCAGCTATTAAAGTTAATGATACTGTTAAGATTGATTTAGAAACTGGTAAAATTACTGATTTCTTAAAATTCGATACTGGTAGATTAGTTATTGTTACTGGTGGTCGTAACTTGGGTAGAGCTGGTGTTATCATTCACAGAGAAAAACACGAAGGTGGTTTTGATTTAGTTCACATTAAAGATTCTTTAGAAAACACTTTCGTCACCAGATTATCTAACGTCTTTGTCATTGGTGCTGAAGCTGGTAAACCATATGTTTCATTACCAAAGGGTAAGGGTATCAAGTTAACCATTGCTGAAGAAAGAGACAGAAGAAGAGCTCAACAAGGTTTATAAATAGGTAAATAGTTTTTGTTTATTTTCTCTTGTTTTATTATCATCTTCACCATGTTCTTCTATTTCTTTACTTTGTTTAACTAACGTCAAAAATTAGTTTAAATTAATATACTGTTTTTACATCATTAATTAATTACATTGTACATGCACGTACTATACTGTAAATCGTAAAAATTCTGAATTAATTTATTTACAGGACCGTATACATATAAACCCAATACACATTTCTTAAAATTATTTATTATCTTTTAAAAGGATATTCAACATCTTCATCTTTTCTCTTCCAAATTTTCTTCTTCTTTTTAGTTGGGATATATTCAACAAATATATCCTCACAATTCTTCTTTTTAAATTTCTTAATAAATCTAGGATCCCATAATTCAGAAGCAATTCCTAAATCTTTACAACATCTCATTAAAGCATTTGATTTACAACCTTCAGTTGCAGTAGGAATACCTTTATCATTGAAAAAAGTTTGTTCACCTCTAGCAATTGAAACTAAACGTCCATGAATAACTAAACCATATTCTCTAGTTAATAAACCACCTAATCCAGATTTAGAAACTAAAGTTTCTGATCTTGGAGCCAACCCCCAAGCACCAGCTCCAAATGCTTTATTTAAAATACGTCTATATTTAATTTCTGGTAAGTATAACAGTCCGTCAGGAGTAATTTCAATATCATTATCTGGAATTGGAGTATATAGAACTTCTTGAGATTCTTTTGAGAAAGCTGCATTACCTAAACCATGAAAAGTTTCAGACCAATTATGAGTTGAATCTTGAACTGATAGTGAAGGAGTAAAATCACCTAGTGAGTTTCCTAAAATTGAAGCTATTGAAGTTCCATTTGCATTTGACACAGTACTTGATCCTTCTTCAGTAAATTTGTTAGATATATTAATAGCAGGATCTGGTTGAATTGCATTTTTGGTAGTGGTTGTAGCTGTAGAAGATGACTTTCTAGTAGTTTTAGTACCTGGGTTTAAATCCTGCAGAAAAGCTTCTTGCATTGCACCAAAGTCTGAGATAGCTCTGCATTGACCAGCACGTCTTGCTAGCAACCTAGCAGCACTCACTGAAGGTCTTAACATGTTCTGATAGTATAGTTCACACCCTTTTCTACTGTGCAATTGCCTTCAACTTCTTTCTTTTCTTCAGTTGATCAAAATATTTTCTGTTACGCGATTTTTGGAATTTCCAGGCTGTGCAGCGAATTTGGGCAGTTGACGTGTTCAAATTTGTTCTTCAACAGCTACCTTTTTTAAGGCTTTTTTCTCTTGAACTTTTTGAAAAAGGTACAGTTCATCACAGCAATTATCATCCAATAACTCCCACTGTCCATAATGCCTCCTAAGTCTAAACACTCCAAAAAAGTTGGTGTGATTCCTCCACCAGAAAAGGTTGAAAAACTCAAAGTTGAAGATGATGTTGATTTAGACAAATATATTAAACCTGAAACAAATTCTTCAATTGCTCCTGAAATGGAAAAATGGTATAGATTAACAAATATTTTGATAACTACAATTTCCTTCTTTGTTAGATTCTATTATATTTGGTATCCAAGTGAAGTTGTCTTCGATGAAGTTCATTTTGGTAAATTTGCTTCTTATTATTTAGAAAGAACTTATTTCTTTGATTTACATCCTCCTTTTGCTAAATTATTAATTGCGTTTGTTGGTTATTTAGTTGGTTACGATGGAAGATTCAAGTTCGATAACATTGGTGATTCTTATATTGATAATTCGATTCCTTATATTCCATTAAGAACATTATCTGCTGTTACTGGTACATTAACCGTTCCTTTAATGTTTTCAACTTTACAAGAATGTGGTTATTCAATTCCAACTTGTGCATTTGCTGCTGCTTTAGTTGCTTTTGATAATGCTCATGTTACTGATTCTAGATTAATCTTATTAGATACTACTTTAATCATTTCTGTTGCTGCTTCTGTTTATTGTTATGTTAGATTTGTTAAACAAAGACATCAACCATTTACCTTAGAATGGTATAAATGGTTACTTTTAACTGGTGTTTCTCTATCATGTGTCATTTCAACTAAATATGTTGGTGTTTTCACTTTTGTTTGTGTTGGTGTTGCAGTTATTTGGGATTTATGGGAACTATTAGATATTAAAAAAGGATTAACTATTAGAGTTTTCTTAAGACATTTCTCCGCTAGATTCTTAGGTTTAATATTTTTCCCATTTATTTTATATTTATTCTGGTTTTACTTACATTTTGCTATCTTAACTCAATCTGGTCCAGGTGATGCATTTATGAGTTCTGATTTCCAAGAAACTTTAGGCGATTCTCCATTAGCTAGAGATTCTAAAGAAGTGTTTTATCATGATGTTATTACTCTTAAACACAAAGATACTGAATGTTTATTACATTCTCATACATATAGATACCCACTACGTTATGATGATGGTAGAATTTCTTCTCAAGGTCAACAAGTTACATGTATGCATGATTATTCAGATACCAATAATCATTGGGAAATTTTACCAGTTCAAGAATTTAATGACAATTCTGACCATCCAGTTTTCCAAGGTGATGTCTTTAGATTAAGACATGTTAACACTAATGGTTACTTATTAACTCATGATGTTGCATCTCCATTATTCCCAACTAATGAAGAATTCATTGTTATTCCACCAGAAGAAGGTGATTCAACTAGATTTAATGATACATTGTTTAGACTTGATCCATTTGATAAGAGAAAAGATCATAATTTAAAATCAAAAGCTTCAGTTGTTAAAATTTTCCATGTTCCAACTATTGTTACATTATGGACTCATGATGATGAATTATTACCAGATTGGGGTTTCCATCAACAAGAAGTTAATGGTAATAAGAAAGTTGCTGATAGTGATAATTATTGGACTATTGATAATATTATTGGATTAAAGGGACAACGTGCAGTTTATGTTCCAAGACAAGTTCAAACTATGCCATTTTTAAGAAAATGGTATGAATTGCAATTTATTATGTTCGAACAAAATAATAAATTAAGTTCTGAACATCCATTTGCATCTGAACCACAAACTTGGCCATTAACTTTATCAGGTGTTTCATTTTGGACTAAGAATACCACAAGAGAACAAGTTTATTTCATTGGTAATCCATTTGGTTGGTGGTTAGAATGTATTTTATTAATTGCATATGTTGCTGTTATTTTAGTTGATCAATTAACTAGAAGAAGAGAAATTTATATTTTAACTGAAAAGGCAAGAGCTAGATTATATCATAATATTGGATTTTTCTTTTGTGGATGGGCAACACATTATTTCCCATTCTTTTTAATGTCAAGACAAAAATTCTTACATCATTATTTACCAGCCCATTTATTAGCTGCATTATTTACAGGTGCATTTTTAGAATTTCTATTTACTGATAATAGAAATGAAGATATTAAAAATCCAAAGAGTAAGAAAGAAACATCTGGAGAATTACAATTATTACCATATATTTCAGTTTTAATTCCATTATTTGCAGTTTTAATTTGGACATTTTATTTCTTTTCTCCTTTAACTTATGGTAATGTTTCATTAACAATCGAAGAGGTTTTAAAGAGACAATGGATGGATATTAAATTACATTTTGCCAAATAAGAACAAGAATAAACTTTCATATTTATATACACAGTCTTTTTTTTCATTTTTTTCATTCTTTTGATTTTGTTATGTTCAATTAACCGCTTTGTATTTTTGAAAATTTGTGGATATTATTAAAATTAAGATATATTATGATGATATAATTTGAGTCTCTATAGGCTTAGTTATTACCAGTTATTACTGAGTGTTTGCCTGTTTGGGACTGTCCTCGCTCTGCTCCATCGGGAAACACTAACTCCGGCAGAGCATGTACTAAAACCAAATAGCAGTACAAGACTACAACTGCTACTACGCCCGCCACCTTTGATTTACCACCATAGGCTTATAGAAGTCATAGAAGCCATGGCTAATTGAAGATCAACATGTGAAGTGTGGACCATTTACCATTTATCAAGTTTGATTTCAACCATTTCAACCTATATAAATGTCCTTGTTTCTCTGTTCAATCCTTCAATTGTTCAATCATTCCATTAATTCACATCAATGCCTATTACAACTATTACATCAATTGTCTCACAAGCTCCTCAAATATCAATGAGTGTTCCATATAAAACTATTACATCAATTGTCTCACAAGCTGCTTCCCAAGTTTCAAGTCAAGTCTTGATTCTGCTTTATTCACTGCTACTGCTTCTTGGGAAGTTGAAGCTTTACAACAAACTCTTTCTTTACAAGAAGCTTCATTATCTTATTATTCATTACTTGAAGTTTTAGCTACTGCAACTGAATCAAATATTATTGCTTCTGCTGCTTCTCAAACTGCTGCTGCTTCTTCTTCAATGAATGAAATTTATACAGGTATGGCTTATCTTAAAGGTAATAAACCTTCATATGGTGGTAATTTAGCTTTATTGATTATCTTTGTTATTCTTTTAATTTCACAAACTGTTTTTGGTATTATGTCTAAACAATGGTGGTTTATGACTTGTTGGGTTATTGGTTTAATTGGTGAAATTATCGGTTATGCTGGAAGAATTGAATTACATGAAGATATATTTAGTTTTAATCCTTATGTTATCCAATTAGTTTGTTTAACTATAGCTCCATGTTTCTTACTTGCTGGGATTTATTATTGTTTAGCTCAATTAACTGTTGTAATGGGTAAACAATTTTCAAAATTAAAACCAATGCAATATTCTTTAATCTTTGTTATTTGTGATTTAATTTCAATTATTATTCAAGCTGTTGGTGGTGCTCAAGCAGCCTCTTCTATTGGTGGTAGTGGTGATTCTGAAAATGGTGCTCATATTATGGTTGCTGGTTTAGCATTTCAAGTTGTTTCAATGACTTTATTTCAATATTTTTGGTATGATTTCTTATTCAGATGTTATAAAGAATATAAATATAATAATGGTGAAGGTTTTAATGAAACTTATAATTATATTAGAAATGGAAAATATTTTAGAACTTTATTAGGTGCTATTTCATTAGCTGTTTTATTCATCTATATTAGATCAATTTATAGACTAATTGAATTGATTCAAGGTTTTTCAGGTACTTTAGCTGATGTTGAAATTTATTTTATGATATTAGAAGCTTTAATGACAACACTTGCTTCAATTACTTTAACTATTGCTTATCCTGGTTTTGTTTATGGTAGAAAAACTAATATTTTAGTTAAGAAAGGCTTATCTTTTAAAAAGAAAAATAAATCTTTAACAAATGATAATGATTCTGGTAGTAGTTTTGAATTGCCACATAGAGCTAGTGAATCTGTTGAAGAGAAATTTAGAAGCTCGCTTACAGTACTACATTAGAGTAGATATTTTTCTTATTTGTACTTATATTTCTTTGTACTTTTACTTCAATTTAGTTTACTAAACTGTTTTTTAACTTATTGAGAAAACCTAAATAAAATTAAATACCAACTAATATACAAAAGCCTGGAAATTTTAAGATATTAGACTGGATCTACTGGAAACATTTACTTTTATTTCATAAACCACCAACTTAATCCATTATCTCCAGAGCACCAATTCCAGGGTTCAATACGTTACCATCATTATTCTTTAAGGCTTCAAATATGTAATGAGTAATGTTTTGAAGTGTAAGCAACCCATTTTTCTCTTCTAAAATGTCAATATCTTTTAATATCTTAATCAAATTATCAACATTAATATCTTTTAAAAATTCATCACAAAAGTCTATAACTTTAGATTCCCAATCAACAACAAACCAACAAGTTCGATAGTAAAAATCAAAGATGTAACATTTATTCTTATTTGAATCAAAACAAAAACTTTCAATTGAAAGATCTTGATGATCAATATCATACAATGATAATTGTTTAATCTGCGGAACTAATGTTAAAAGTTGTTCTTGTTCAGTCGGTTTAACATCAACAAATTCTAAATATTCATTAGCAATAAATAATCCACCAATATAAATGTTTGATGATGTTATAGAACACCACCCATGAGAAATATATTTAGGAAAATTGACCTTTTTAGATGCATTAGGTTCAGTTGATAAAACATTATAAGAACAAACTTCATTGATGAAACAATCAATACACTCATCAACAAACTCTTCAAACTCATAATCATAATCAAACCAGTGATTATCATAAAAATAAGTTTTCATTTTATCAATACTAAGAACTTTAACAAAAACATCTTTGGCTTCAGAATCAAATTGATGAGTCGAATTAAATACTATTTGATATTCTTGTAATGGAATCTTATAACATGAATGAGGTCCATTACTATTAATCATTTCTGCTTGAATAAAACTTAAATTTCTTTCAATACAAGAATAAAGGGAGTCATTTTCAAAATGAGTTTTCCTAATAAATTCTTCTTTTATTTGATCAGTTCGTTCAGTCATACCTTTAACAAGTTCTTCATTAGTCTTTCTAATATAATTATAAAATGCAACCATTTCAGTTTTTAAGTTGTTAGCATAATTAACATCCTGAAGTTTCTAATACAGTTAAAAAAATAGCCCAATCAATCGTATATTTATCATCAGTTAAATTATCTTTATTGAAAATTTTATACTGAAACAGAACATCAATTGATCTTGTTGATTTTGTGATTTTGTAGGTGAACTTGGTGATTTAAAATCAAATTTTAAAAATATTATATCAATTGAATCAAATACTGCTACAAATTCAGTTCTGTAGAAGATACAATAACTTAGCAATTCAGACATAATAGATTGCGATTTTTCGAAAGTAATATTAGTGGTATCTAATCCCATATTAATACAATTTATAATATCTGTAACTGAAAATGTTTTAACTTTAATCGGCAAATAAAATATTCTTTCATCATTAAATTGGAGAACATGATCAAGTTTATCTCTAGTATCAATATCACCAAAGTGGGTTGGATGATCAGATGGTTGGTTATTTGATTCATAAAAAGCAAAATCACACATGAAATTAAAACTAAGATTTAGTGCTGCTGTTGACGGTGCTTCACTGACAGGTTCCAATGTCCCACTACGTCTACCATTTTTGATTTCCGGATTGTACAATTCAAGTACCTTTTAAAATTTCTGAATCATTCAAAATAATGCTTCTTTTGCCATTTTGTGCAAGTAAACTTTTGATATTTTTGATGATGGTTGAGATGGTTGTATCATGATCATAATCAACGTTGGTACTGTCTGTGTCGGTTTCATTCATCATGAATTTTCCACATGATTGATAGATTTAAGGAGAAAATAAAGATTCTACTCCTCTTATTCTTATACAGTATTCTGTATTCTTGTACCAGTTTCTGTTTGCAAAGGACACGCAACAAAACTTGACAGCAACATTTTGTCTGTTGTAGAGATAACATCAACTCAACTCATATGATTAGTAAATACTTCTTTAAAAGTGTATATATAAGAGGAAAATGTTATATGAAGATGATTACAAACAATTAAACAGATAATAAAGTTACATAATTATAATAACAATCTTGAAATGAATAGATGATTTTATTGATCTAATGAATAGATCTCATTGGGAAAGGTAATAATCTGTGTAATTTAGCATTAATCAAAATAAAATCAGGTTCATTTTCTGGTGTAACAATACCATGTCTAATTAAAAAATCAATAATAACGCCAGCACAATTGTGTTTGAATTCACCATTCTTTAATCTTTTCATCACTTCATCGATATCCATCAATCTAAAATCTTCAGATTCATGATCAACTGGATGAGGAATCAGGCTTGCTGGAAATTTCAAGTCATAAACATATTCAATTTCTGGTTGAACAAAACCACCTTCAGAATCAAATTGATTTTTTTCAAGTTGATATACATAACTTATAACACCAACAGATCTTAAATTTTCTTTAACAAAATCAGCAGATAAACCAGCTTCTTCATAACATTCTTTAACACAAGTATCAAAAGTACCATATGGATACCCTAAACCACCAGCAACTGTATTATCTAACATTCCAGGATATGTAGGTTTATTAGCAGCTCTTCTAGGAACCCACAATTTAATTTTTCCTGTTTCACCTTCTTGAACATAACCATTTATATGAACACCATACATAGCAACCCCAAGTAATGGACATAAAGCACGTTCAAGAAGCATATATGGTTCTCTATTGGCACCATAGATTGTATATAATTCATTTCTCCAACCATTTAATACTTTAAAAACTCCATTTTCTTTCCATATTTGGCCCATTTCATTCAATGCTTTATTTCTTTTTTCGATAGTATTTAATTCAGGGTTGATTCTAACGGTTTGAGCAGGGTCATTGACAACGACAGTTTTAGCAAAGGGCATCATTTCAGTAACAACAAAAGGTAAAACATAACCAAGTTTAGTTAAACCATCATGAGAGTATAGTGTATAAACTCTAGAAATATAGCTTTGGAATCGTTCTTTTTCGTGTCTGTGAGGAGCCACGTCGACTTTATTGACTAGATCTAGCAGGGAGAGAGACATTGGAGATGGAACTGGGTGTTTTGAAGGTGAAAGAGGAAGAAGAAGATGTTGGGTGATTTTTGCACTGTTTGAACAACTGAAGGCCGATGACCAGAAAGTTTGAGATTTGAGATTGCTTCAACTCCGAACGGTTGGATTTAACAGGATTTAACTGGGTTTGGGGAAGTACAGGCAAAACAGCAAAACAGAGCAAAACAGAGCCAGACGGCCATGGAGTCTTACAAACAGCTGTTCAGAGACTTCGAAAGTGAACTAGCAAATGGGCCATATGATGGTGAACTCCCCAGCACAGGTTTACAACGGAGCATTGACGCCTTCATAGCACACCATGATACTTTCCAATCATTGCAAGACAACAAATTATCAGAGAAACTATACAAACTATACAAATATCATATAACTAAAGATTCAAACAAAGAAATCGTGTTTTTGGAAGTGTTAACTCAATTGATTCCCTATATAATAGATGAATCTGATCATAAACTGTGGACTCAAAGGTATTTGGATCATGCAATTGATGCTGCTGGACTTCAAATTGAATATGTTGATTTGTGTTCTAAACTCATAGAAACTGTTATGTTACATATACCAACATTATCTGATCAAAAATTACTTCAAATTATAGATAATTATTCTATCGATATGTTTAAAACTTTAGTTGATAATTATATCCAAGTTGATGCAGGAGCAAATGATAGTCAATTATCTGAAGAAAGAACTAGATATAAATTAGTTAGAATAGCTACAATGATCTTAAAATTTGCATCTCAGAGACCAAAAGACTTTACTAAAGAATTTAATTCATATCTTACATCTTCTTCAACTAAAGTACCTAGATTATTATCTTTACTTTCAAGAATTATTAAAACGATTCCTAATCAAATCCCAACTTTAATTTCTAAGAATATCTTTAATAGTTTAATACATTTAGGAATAATAGAGAAGAGTCCAGGTGATATTCAAATTATTGTTAATATATTGTACATGATTATTCCTTATATGAAGTTTGAAGAAATTCGTCTCCATTTACCTAGTTTGTTGATTTTATATGCAAGACTTGTTATGTTTGATAGTAGCTCATTTGTTGCTGAAATTGATGGACTGGTATTTGAAATGCATCATGATAATGAACAATTAATTGATGAATTAAATTTATCTCCTGAAGTTGCATCTATTAGATATTCAACGTTGATATATGGATTGTATCCATTAAATTATATTCAATTTACGACAGATGCAAATAAATATTTAGAACAATTTAACTCAAGATTGGTAAATTTCAATCAAGCTATCTTCTTTAAAAGAGCAATGAACTTTCAAGAGAAATATGCCAAATTTCACCCTAATTTTATGAAATTTCACACTGCAAAAGAAGAATTAGATGATTTAACAAGATTTAAATCATTGGGATCTCCTGAAGAAATCATTTTATTTTGTAGGAGTGTTACTATATCAGATACTTTAATATATTCAGACTTATCAATAGTGGAAAATACTCCAACTACTACTCTTAATGATACATCTAATAATCAAAATCATCCTGAAAGTATTAATTTCACTCCGATTGTTTTTAGAAACAAAGCAGAAGCAGACACATCAAATGAATTGACCATTGATAAAAAGAGTAATTATAGTGATATGGTTGATATTAGAAAACAACTATTCTTTAAATCATCAGAATCTCCGGAATTTTCAAGACGATATTCATCATTTGGTCCTAATGATGCATCTCCTAGATCCTTTTCTGAATCATTTAATGGACATAGAGTAAATAATTCTAAAGATGGTTCAGCAGTTGATTTTTATCAAAGAGAATTATTGATCATTAAAAATGAATTAGATTTTGCTGAATATACTAAAGAGATATCTATTTTAAATTTAGAAAAAGTTAAAGAAGAAATGAGACAACAAGAACTGAAACTACAAAATTATGATTCTTTACAATATGAAATTCAACTTTTAAGAGATGAAATTGCAAGATTAAATAAGAATGCAGTCGACGAATCTGAGACTCCTCAAGTATTATTAGACTCTTCCAGAAGGTTATATCAAGAAAATAAAGAATTGAAGGAAGAATTAAGTATTATGGAGAGTAAGTTTAATAATGAAAAATTGAAAGTTGAATCAATCAAGGCAACAATTGAAGAAAAAGAAGTTGATAATTCAAAGTTAAAATTCTCTGTTCAATACTTGCAAGAATCTTTAAATAGTTTGAAAACCAGACAGTCAGTTGGTCCTAACACTTCCTCTGAAAATATTAAAGTAGATCCAACAGTTTCAGAAAATGATAGAAGAATTATTGAATTGAACCAAGACATAGAAAGAATAAAATTACAATCTGCTAATTCATTAAATACTCTGAAATCCGATTATGAAAGTAAAATATCAAATCTTGAACATCAGTTATCAATAGCTACAAAATCTAAAATTTCTCAAACTAATAAACTAGTTCAAGAAATTATGTCTAATAATACTGAACAAGTTAAAGGATTACAAGATATGAATAAAAAACTTATTCAAGAGCTTAATGAAAAAGAAAATCTTATTAGAGAATTAACTACAGCTAGACCAATCAATATTCATGGATCAGGTCCAAAAACACCATTATTAGGTTCTCCTCCAAAGAATTCAGCTTCATCTTTAGAGTTTTATGGGGGTCCAGGATTTAAAGAACATCTTTTTGTTCCACCAGAACCACAAAAGGCTGTTCCATTTCTTACAACAATTGGCAAACGTCAATCAAATTCACACTCTTCAAGTTCTAATTCTATGGAAATCCATAGGCCTTCTTACAGTGGTCATGGACAAAGTTTCAGTAAGTACTTGGGTAAAAGTATTCCTAGGCCACCAAGTACTCTTGAAACCATTAATCCAGCTACTTTCAAGATCAAGGGAAGAGGTGGTATTCAACAAAAGAAATCAAAGCTTAAGATGTAAACAAAACAAAATACTTTTTGGCTGGCCTGTATTTCTTTTCTTTTCTTATGTGTACTGAACTATATATATTTCTTACATATTATTAATGATAATGTATTTAACTGTGAATCGAAGAGGAAGAGTATTTTTTTTACAAACACTCACTTTAAAAACAAAAACAAATTAAAAAAGTAATTGTAATATTATTTATTCAAACCAATTTAACATCAGTAACATAATTCAAAATTCCACAATTTTTAATCAAATCGTTAATTCTTGCAACTTTTAAATGTACATTAGTTTTAGAAATATCAAAATGAGATGGTCTTTTAGGTGATATTATCTTATGTTCTTCCCCATCATAGAAAACAAAACTGTTGTTATCAAATCTTAATTCTAATATTTGAAAATTAGATAAATTGTTTGGTAACTCATCATCAATTTGTAAGTCTATGGAACTAGGATAAATGAACTTGGAAATAACTTTGTTACCTTTATCATCATAGTCATCAATATATGTTTTATCGCCGAAGAATAATTTCAATTCCTTTAATCTTGGAAATTTGAAAACTTTAACATGCAAATCTTTGTAAGGAATTATAATACTAAGACTTAATAAATTAGGTAAATGACCAGACAAACTCTCAATAATTGAATTAACATGATCTGAATCTAAATCACACAAATCAAACTTGATATCTCTTAAATTTGGAAAAGTTATATCTAAAGGAGTTGTAAGTGGAATCCATGCTTCAACCTTCTCTAAGCTTAATGGTAACTTATTAATCTTAAGATAAGTTGCTAATTGCTCACCTAGAAGTTTAGTTAAGTTGGTAATTGATGAAAGGTCTATTTCAGAATTAGGGTTATCCGGTCCACCTAAATCTAGAGAAGTAACTGATGAAGGTAAAAACTTGATAAAAGATTGTAATTCTTCTAAGGGGGCCAAAGAACTTAAATCTACTAGGTTCAATCGGGTATAGTTATATGAAAGCTGAGGATAAGAATTATGATAATCGTATAACTCAGGCTCATGCTCAAAATTCTCCAACATAATTTCAAAAAAAGTTAAATTTATTGGTAATTTCATGACACATGAAGTCTTTGAAGGGAACCCACAAAGATGAAAATGTAAACTGTTAATTGAATTGGGTAATGATTGTAAACATTCAGAATGAATGTTAGATTCCATAATTCTAAGGGATTTCAAATTTGTGAACCCCTTAACTGATCCAACATTTACATATAGAAAAGATAGTGATTTTATATTTGGCAGATGTAGATTAGAAAAAAATACCATTTTGTCGTTATCTTCTAAATGCATATCAGCTTCAATCTGTAATGATTTAATTGACTTTAGTCTTGTTAATTCTTGAAAGTCACATTGCAATAGGCATTCATTGGTAAACTTAAAACATAAAGATTTGATAGTTGAACCAAGTAAATTCAATTTTTTGAAATTAGAAGCAACAGCTGAAGAGCTTCCACAAGTAATAGTTTTTTCAACATCAGTTATTAAAGTAACACCATGGTCATTCATTAAATGCTTACCCATATGTCCAAACCACTTCAATGTATCATCTGAATAACTTGAAATATGTTTTTGAAGGTCCAATTGAATTCTTTTAAGTGTAGTTGGAAACTTAGAAGAAAATAATGTTATATCCTTTATTGGTTTGGTAAAATCATTAGAAATTACAATTTCTAACTCTTTTAGATTTCTAAAACGAGAGATCTCATTAACTGGCTCCAATGGCCAGTCAGAGTACTTTGCTTCCCATCTTGTTAAATTTTCTAATATCATTGGATTCATTTCAATGGATGATTTGCTAATACCAGTCATAATTCTCTTAATGCTATTACCAGGCGACATCCAACGACAAAACGAACACCTAACATTCTTAGAAATACTTAAAAGTCTTAGTATTAAATTTAGCTCCTCTTGAGAAGATGTTTCTAGAGCAGATACTCTACTAGAATAAAAACGAATAGTGTCAGATTTAATGTTATAATTTGCATCACGGAAATATAGGTGTTGAATATATCCTGAATTTGATTCAATAAAATTAACAAGCGTAAAAAACTCAGTTGAATCTATATCTAGAGTATCAGTACGGTATTGTGAATCATAAATAAATGGATTATAATCTTTCTGATCATCAAAATGAAAGTTTGCAGTTGGAGTTATGTTTAACTTTACTTGTTTGAAGACATCAATTAGAATTGAATCTAAATATTTATTTGAATTAATAAGTTTCAATTTCTCTTTTAAAGTTGTATATGAAAGAATTGCGGAAACAAATACATCATTGAGTACATCTTGTGAAAGTCCTTTTGATATTTCAATAAACTTGAGTAATTCATCATCTAGCTTCACCATTTTGGCAGTATTTCTGTTCAATGATTCCAGCTGTCTGTTGAGTTCCAGAGATAGACTAAGTCTCAGTTCAATTGAGCTTTTAAACACATAATCACCACCACTTTATATACAGCCATGACTCACTGATACTCCCGCTGTTAGCCTGTTACTCCTCCCAACTCAAATAAAGATCTTGCACTTCCGTGCACCACTCTTTATATTCCGATGTGAACTATTCCGAAACGAGTGCAGAGGTTCTGCTGCAGTACTATAGCTACTAGTTGTTGTTGTTCTTCTTCTTCTTCTGATTAACCATTTGAGTTTCAAAGAAAAACAAGACAATGTATGATGACCCTGATGACTTGTGGATGAGAGTATGTGTTTTTCTATTTCAAACTAGGAAATTTTTAGAGCATTCTACTAACAATAATCTTCTCTTCTATAGACACGTGAAGCATGCAAGAAGTCTTTTCAAGTAGCATTGGATAAATTCAAAGAAGATGTTGATTTAGGTGATTTGCAAGACCTTACAAGTGAGATAGCCATAGATTATGAAAAGAAATTACATGAAATTCATTACCCAAATCTTAATTCATATAAAGAAAGGTTTAGAAAAGATCTAACTGCAATTAGAAATAAAAATACTGAATTTGCAATCGAATTAATGACTGATGAGCTTAGTGTTAATGATTTCTGTAATTTGAGTGTTGCTGATCTAATATCAAAGAAACAAAAAGTTGAAGATAAGAAGCTTAAAGATCAAGAATTAAAGAACACGATTAGAAAACATGTATCAGCATCCGGTATTAAAGAAGCACAAGATAAAACTAATATAGTTAGTGAAAAATGGGGTATAAGTGAAAGTGCTGCTAAAATTGACGATTTTGAAATCAGTGAGAATTAAGCTTGCATCTTTGAAGAAAGATATAGGATTGATTAGATGACTAAAGAAAGGCGTGCTATTTTATTACAAATTGAATAAAGATTTGATGAATCGAAGATACTTCAATTAGAATTCAACTTTGAAATTAAATAAAATGCTTTCATCTATATAATCCACTGGTTTATTTATTATATATCCCATTAAATGATTCAAATATGTTCATCTTGCTGGTTAGTCACTATAAAGATCAATTCTCTTAACATTTTAGTATCTTCATCGGGTCCTTTAGATCTTAAGACTTTAATCATGTTCACAAAAATATTTGGGTTATACTACAATTACAGATATATAGATTATTTCAAAACAAATTAAATAATTTAAACTAAATACTAGTATACACTTTTAAAATACAAATATAACTTTTTTAATCCACAATAAAGAATGTTTCAATTGTTTTCATTCTCTTCTGATTTCAAATCAATAGACGTTTGGCTTCTTGTACGACGGCTGGGTCTTCTTGAGTTGATTTCCCTAGCAAGTTCTAGTAATCCACCACTTGAAGAAGAAGAGCTATGTCTTGATCTTTTAGAAAGTGTTGGAGATCTTGATGGACGTCTTGAGGGAGCCTTTCTTTTGCCTGATCTAGTTGTTCTTCCAGTATCCGGTGATTTTCTAGAAGAACTCACACTTGTAACTTCATCGGATGATGCTTTAGAGTCAATAGATTCAATGATATTGTCTTGTTCTTCTTCTTCTTCTTCCTGTATTTCTATTACATTAGCATTCAATCTCGGTTCTTCTATAGCTTCTTGATTATGATCATCTGTAGAGTTATCATTTACGCTCTCAACAACACTATGTTCATCTTCGACAGTTTCTATTTTCACCTTCAAGATTTCTTCTGGGTTAAGCTCTTCAGTTATTTCTTGAACAGAATCTTCATGCTCCATTTTAGCTTCTTGTTCAGTTTCTGTATTTGCTTCAACTGATTCTTCCATATTCACCTCTTCATTTTTAACATCTAGAATATCTGATTGTGGCTCTTCTTGTTCTTGTTGGCTTTGACTATCTACTTCAATAATCTCCTTTGAATTTTCAAACTCTAAATTAGTAATTTCAGTAACAGAGTTGACTTCAGATTCATATTGAGAATTTTTCATTTCAGATTTTAAGGGTATCTCATGACTATCTACAAATTTCTGTGATTCATCAGCATCAGAACTTGTAACCTCAGCTACATCAGGACTACTAGGTGGTTGTAATCTTTGTTTCTTTGTAATCTCGAATAAATCCGTTTGACTATCAATTGAACACTGTGAATCATCGATTGTATTTGCTTTTCTTTTAGAAGAAGGTTTAAATAATTGTGTTGATAATGATTTAGTTGTAGTGATAACTTCATCCACTTTTTCCTTCAATCTTGAAAGTACATATTTTTCAGTTGATTCTCCAACTTCATTATCAAAAATTGTTATATGATCCTTCGTTTCATTTCCATTTTGATTATGATGTTCAAGGGGTGTTGGGGAATCTTCTAATTCAGTAGCATTATCGTCATCAACATCACCATCATCTATAGCTTTAGTTGCAGTTGTACCTTCAGTTGTATCTTCAACTATCTCTTCTATTTGATCGGCTTTTTTAATGATTTCTTTCTTTTCTTCAGCTTTCTTTTCAACTTCAGCAAATGCTTCGGGTTTAAGTTCATAATTGGAATCAGAAGCAATCATATTAGCCATTTGATTAATTTCAAAGTCATCTTCTATAACTTCATCAATTGAAGGAATACTTGGAGTTGCATCTCTAGATCTGAAATTTCCTCTTCGAGAAGGACTTAAGGATATATCTTTACCATCTTTACTACTTGCTTCATCTAAAAGTGGGCCATCGGGAAGCTCATATGGAAGAAATTTACCTTCAGCTTGATCATTTCTTAAACTTTCAATCAATGAAGTAACATTGCTAGCTAGTTGAAGGGCAAATGGTGTAATATCTCTTCTAGCAACCCTTGTTTTCTCTCTATTTGGAGTACCTGGAGCTTTAGGAGAAGTGATAGAGGGATTTGTTAATTCTAATCTTTTTAAAACAGAGGAGTTATCTGGACCAGATTCAGATTCAACTACAACAGCTTTTAATTTTTCTTCTTGTTCTCTCTTTTCTCTCTCTTGTTCTTTTCCAACCCATGGTAAAAATAAAACCATATATAAACTGTGATAACATTCATCAACAGGGCCAGTTGAAGCAAATCCATTAGCCATTTTTCTACATTCTGCAGTATCAGCTAAAAATAAAAGACATAATTTTTCATGGATTGTGTATTCAGTTTTTTCACCCATCATTTTAACAAATTCTCTAGAATATTTAAGAAAATCAGAATAAACCAATTTAGTAATTGAAACATCCAAAAAGTTCAAACCCATACCAGTAATTTTTTTAATCATAACGCATAACTTGTTCATAGTATCATCAAATGTTCTTGGTAGATTAACCGAACTAGAACCTAACCTTCTAAGCTTCTTAACTAATGACATTAAAGAAAAAGTATCTTTCAATTGATGAAGTAAATCGGCATAAAAATTTATATACATATTGTTGTAAACAAAATGTTTACCTGGTCTTTCATTCTCAGGTTTCCATATTGAAGTTAAAGTTCTAACATTGGCTTTTAAATTCATAATTTGAGACATCTCTTCTTTAGCTTTTTCGATATCTTTAAATTGATCAGCATAAATCTTAGCAATTCTATATCTTGGTTTATGTTGCCATTTCTTTTTATCATACGAAATACACTTTCTCAGGGCACAAATAACAGCATTAAGAAACTCTTCTTTCGTATTAATTTCATCTTCTGTAATAACACCAGTACTAAATAGACTGTCTGACTTGATATATGCAATTCCTTCAGAGATTGAAATTTTATCATTCACAACAAATTTATAAGCAGTAGAACATAAAATATAATGAGGTTCAACGATTGGATCATCTTTATTACTAATTTTTGTAGCAATAACACAAGATTTAAGAATATTTTTAAAAGAAGACTCAATAGATTCTCTACCATCATTTAATTTTCTTTGAACTTTACCCAAAATCAGATAATTATTCCAATCTTCTTTAGGATTTAGCTTACATGTTTGTCTAAATGAAATTTCTAAAATTTTATCAATTGTATGATTGGATATAGGATTAACATTTCTAACACTAATCTTCTCTAAACTATTCTTATCTAAAATTAAATTTTGAGTATTGTTATTAGGAGAAACTTGAAAAGCTAATTTAGACATGGGTTCTTTTGAAGCATTATATAATTCTTTACCAAGACATTCCCAAAGAATAGCAGCAATTAATTTAACTTCGTTCTTAGATTCATCGCTCATTTTAGCATAAACATTAGCAGACATTAAATAACAGAGCAAAGCTTTCTTTTGAATTAAGGCAGTATTCTTCTTTTTCTCCTCATTATTTAATTTATCAGAAGTCCAAATAACATCATCTTGAACCAAAAAAGAATAGGCTTGACCTAATAATAACCAGGTTTCAAATCTACTTGAACAGCAGACTAAATCTGATTCAAACATTTTGATAACAAAGTCTAATTCAGCAGAACGACCAGGCATGACTCTTTTACGGATCTTGAATAGTTGAATAGCTAATAACCCTTGCATAAAATAAAGGCCTGCCTTGATAGATTCAATTCCCTTCACATCTGGCTCTTCCATATCAAGATCAAGCAACCCATATAAAGCAAACTTAATTTGTCTTACATCTAGCATTTTATTTTCCAGATGATCTTTCAAAGATGAGTAATTTTTAGCAATAATAGGGTTTGTTTCTGGATCGACATCACCAATAACTTCATAAATTTTATCAAAAATAGCTTTAATATCACTTCTTGGTGCTGAAAACATTGGATGTTTCTTTCTAAAGCAATAGGGAATAACATAATTAGAGATATTAATTGCATTTGAAACTGACATCACACTAGGCTTGCACTTATGATCAATAGTTTCATAGTTATCTAGAGACATACCAATACCATAACGACAATGAATTAATTGGAAGAAGTCATTATCAGATTCAGACCATTGTAATTCAGATAATTTAGTTTCAACATAATCCAAGAAATAACCAGAATGATTGTTACAAATGCCTCGTTGACTTAATTGAGAATGAATTATAGACAAGAAATCATTGATATCTTCACTTTTCTTTTCAACTAATGATATATCATAATAAACAGATATTAAAGTGAACGTAAGAATTGAAATTTCAACTAATTTATCATAAGCTTTAGATGTCTCTTTAAATGAATGTTTGGATGGATCAATATGATAATAATCTTCATTAACCAGGAATAGATAAACGAATTTGAAGAATTGAATTAAATTAACTAAGTTATTTCTTGAAGACTTTTCATTGGTAATTGGAACATTCCATTTAATATTTGAAAAAAATTTACAAAATTTATCAGTAAATAATTCAAAAAATCCTAAGATTCTTAAAAATTGATGAAGTTTTTTATTATTTGGGAAATTATTAAAACTTTCACAATTGATTTCATCTGCTATAATTTGTAAAACAATTTCAAAGCCTCTATGAAAAGATTCAATCATTTTATTTTGTTCATAGTAATCAAATAATATACTCCATAGTCTCAACCGCAGATCTATAGAGGATCCATTAATAAACTGATACATTTCTTGGTTATCATCAGAGAGATCTTCTTTTTTACTTTCATTACCAAGTAAAATATGTTCTAAAATTTGATTTGATTGATTATCTGTAGCAAAGGTTTTTAGTAATTTCATTTTTGAAACTTGCATATCAATATTTTCTTTATTTAATCTTGGTATTCCATTATAGTTGACCAAAAGAACATTCATTGGATAATCTTTAGTAATCAAAGACATTTTGTTTAATAATATAGCTAAAGTATTTGTATCAAAATCAGGTTGATGTTGTAAGAAGCATAACGAACACCAAGTATATCTAACTAATAATTTTTCAAAATATTCTTTAAATGATTCATCTTCTTCACAATCTTCTAATAAAACAGTTAAATCATCTAATAATCTACACCAGTTCTGAATTCTATTATATAAAATAGATTCAGCAGTTTGTAATTCAGTTGCTTGAAATTTTTTATTTAATTTCTTTAATTTTTGATCTTGTTTAATTCCAATATATGAATCAATTAAAATTTCTAAAATGGAAACACTAATATTATAATCATCGATTAAAACTTTATTTGAAATCAAATCTTCTTCATCTAAACTATCGTTAAAAATATCTTTATCAAAATTATTGTAAAATATCATGTCTAATGAATCAACTAGCATTTTAATGTCTTTTAATGTGTCATCATCAATAACACCATTTGTTAATAATGACCCACCAGTAGTTGGAATAAATCTGAACAAATGCCTTAAAATCTTCTCTCTAACCTGATTAATATGTAATTGCTTAGTATTCATCTCTTTAGCCAATTTTAATAAATCACCATTATCAAGTTCTAATAGAGAAACTTTATCTTCACTAGGAACATTAACAGTAGATGAGCTTAATATATCTGTAATAGAAGTGGATGAATTTGATGGGGGAGAAGGTCCATTATTATTAGTTTTGATACCACTATCAAACTTAACAAAAAATGAATTATTATGTTCAATTTTCCAATTTTTTAAAGCATTCAAAAATAATTTTAAATTTGGATCATTTAAATCATTATTACTAAAAGTACCATTAACAACTAATTTACCAATATTAGGAAATTTGATATCAATATCACATAATTTCAAATATGAAGACATAACATTTAAGAAATTAGTTCTTTCTTGTTCAAATTCATTAGTATTAACTTGAACAACTTCAATTTCACCTCTACCTCTACCTGACCGTTTAGCAATTCTTTGAGCTAATGTATCATTATTATTATCATTCTTCTTATTATTGTTATCATCTATCTTACTATTTTCAGATTCAGATTCATCCAGAACAATAATAGTATTTTGAGTTCCAATTAATTGAATATCATCTTCATTTGAAATAGAAACTTGATCATCAGGATTATCATTTTCATTATCAGATTTATTATTATTCTCATCTTCATTAGCATTAATTAAAGATTGTAAATCACCATTATTTATATTTGAATTTTCAATTAATTTAATAATAATTCTATCAATTGGAACTTCAGTCATTAAATAATTATCATAAATTTTACCTCTACCTTTGATTTTAGGTAATACATCATTTAATCCATGTAATAATTGTTTTAGATCTAAATTGAAAGAATTAAAATTAACATCAATTTCAATTAAATCATTTTCAATTGATCTAAATTTATTAAATTCATTTAAATTTATAAACCTATTGAAAATTTTATCAAATTTTAAAATTTTTAAAGATTTTTTCTTATTTATTAAATTTAATAAATTTTTATTCTTATTTAGGAAATTATTTAATACATTGAATGAAATTGGTATTGAATCATTTAATGAATTAATTAAATTACTATAATTATTTAATAAATCTATTTGAGAAGGTAATAAAAGTTCAGGTTGTTTTAAATCAATTTTCAATTCATCATTATTGCCTGATGTAGTAGTTGTTGATGTTGTATTATGATTTAAATCACCAATTAAATTGTGTGGAGTATCATCTAAACCATTTAATAATTCATATTCATAAGTTAATCTTTCTAGTTTTTTCAAATTATAGTTATTAAATATTATTGATAAAATTTCAATTATTTTATAATCACCTTCACCATGTTCTAATGAAGTTATTAAATCATCAATTGCAGAAGTTAATTTTTCAAAAAGTTCATATTGTTCTTCTTCTAATTCATCAATATTAGTTATATCAGTATCTTTTATTATTTTAGAATCTTCTTTCTTTCTTCTAGATGGTCTACCAGGACCCTTCTTCTTATTATCAACATCATTAGTCAATTTATTATTTATTTCAACATTAGATTCCTGATCTTTATTATCTTTATCTTGTTGAATTTCATTTATAGATTTTTCATCAACTTTATTTAATTGAGAAACATCACCATTATTATTATTATTATAATCATCTTTAGAATTTAATTCATCCATTAAACATAACAATTTATAAAATCCTCTATTTCTATAAGCTAAATATTTTAAATTTTCAATAGTTGGATGACAATTAATATTTTTACTTGTAATTACATCAATTTTAAATAATTCATTATATTTTAAACCACATTCTTTTAAATTTTTTAATTTTTGTAAATTTAAACATTGTTCAAATATTTTAAAACATAGTTCGATTTGTAATTCTCTTGTATGTTGCTCTAAATCTAATTCATCTTCACTTAAATTAATTGCAGTGAATGTTGACTATATAATTAACACAACACATTTTGTTAGTATATTCAAGATTGAAATGAGAAATCCCCTGTTTTTTTGATACATACCATTATGAGTATAATTTAAGTGACATGAATTGATAGTAAAGAGTATATTATAGGAATTATAGGAAGTACAATTAAACCCTTTTAATATTTTGGAGTAAATCAGTGCCTTTTGTTGTTTTTGTTGTTTTTAGAGGAATAGATTCGTGTGCTGTGTACGGGTGTTTTCACCTCAGACCTATTATGATAGTACAGTATTATCAATTACTATTTTTTTTCTTATTTTCGAATTTTATTATTTAATATATTTCTCTATAGTGGATATCGCATATAAAAAAAGCTAGCAACACAGTAAAAAAAGTAATAGTATCGAAACTAAAACAAAAGTACCTATAAGGTAAGAAGAAGTAAAAAAAGTGATCTCATGAAAAAAAATTGAAAAAAATTTAAAAAAATTTATAAAAATAAAAGTACAAACAATATAATAAAGATTCAGAAATGAAATAAAAAGGTATATGGAAAAAAATAAGAATTTCTAAATGAAGTAAAAGTGAAAGAAATAAAACAATGAATCTAAACAAAGATAGTTATTACTTCCTTTTTTTATTTAAAGAAAAAAAAAAGGTAAGGAAGGATAACATCAAACTTTTGAAACAAATGAAGGGTGGTATAAATGAGAATCAAGCCAAAAACAACACAAATTAATAAACCGGAACAAAGAACACAGACAATGAGAAGAACCCCTAGAACAAAATTTTATAAGAATATAATGGTTTTTAGTATAATTGTAATACTTCTAGAAAAGGAAAAGGCAAAAGGCAAAAGGTAAAAGGCAAATAAGGATATAGTATAGATGAAATGAAGGTGAATATGAGAAAAGGAAGAAATCGTTTTTTCAAATGAATTGTAATTCAGGAGTATTGAAAGTAGTTGAAATTTCTTCTTTAAACTTTGATAATTCATCAGTTGCTTGTTCTTCAGAAATATGATCTAAAATATGTAATGCCATTTGATCAGCTAATTTATCATTTTCAAAAACATCATTACTTTTATCAAGATGATCA
The DNA here is from genome assembly GCA_030572235.1 of Ambrosiozyma kamigamensis. Classification (NCBI taxonomy): domain Eukaryota; kingdom Fungi; phylum Ascomycota; class Pichiomycetes; order Pichiales; family Pichiaceae; genus Ambrosiozyma; species Ambrosiozyma kamigamensis. The sequence goes on along the minus strand of JAJLZM010000196.1, from coordinate 113,565 downwards.
ATTTGATTAGATTTAGCAAAAATAGATTCACTTTCAGAAACAGAAATTGAAGAAGCAGTTGGTCTTACTTGAGTTGGAACACCAGAAATTGAAGAAAAACTCAGAGATGGTTGTCTTGAATCAGTTGGAGAAGGAAAAACAGAACTATTAGATAAAGTTTTAACCATTATAGCAGAATCAAAAATAGGATGATGATCAGTTATAGGACTATCGATTGAAGACAGACGAGCATGTGAAGTAGCCAAAGTTATAGTTGTTGAAGAACTTAAAGTTGAAACTATAAGAGGTTGTTGTTGAAATTTCTTTGGAGATAACCGTAATGAGGATGAAGAATTAAATGTATTCTGTAAAGATTCTTGTTGTTGTAAAGTTTGTTCCAGTTCAGCTAAAGTGATTGGTAAAATTGGAGTTAATTCTTCAGTTGAACAAGGTGGCACTGATTCATCTATTGGGTCCAAAGGTAACATTATAACGCCATCAGTAGGATCAATATTTCCATTCGAAGTTATATCATGATTTAAAGAAAGTGGTTTCATTGAAACTTCTTTGATCTGATAATCATCAGATAATTCAGGTTCTTGTTGCCAATCATAACTACTTCTCAAAGATTTTTGAATTGAAGAGTTTGAGATTGAGCCATGAGAGCTGTGTGTGCCACTAGAACGAGGTCTAGTTGGCTTTCTAGAGAAATCTTGATCAGTGAAAGGAAATGAAGAAAGAGATTCAGTATCGTTGTTGTTGTTGTTGTTGCTTGAAGGCAAAGGGACGCTGTTGTTGTTATTTGGAGTCAGTTTCTTTTTTGTCTTCGAAAGAGTGATCTTAAGCTTGCTTGACAACGATCTTTTGAGATTCGACATTGTTGAGTTGAGTTTGTTGTAGATTGAAAGTGTGGACGTTAGAACTTATAGAAGGGCAAGAAAAAGTTTGCGATGAGCCAGAGAGAGAGAGAGAAGGGAAATGAAGAAAATTGGACGGGAAAAAGAGGATAAATGAGTGTTTAAGAGGAAGAAAAGAGAACTAGCTAGAGGTTTCTGAACGACAACCTTTCTTAACTTTAATTAGGTATATGTGCTGCTCTGTGTGAACTGACTGATTGTACAATATATTTTATATTGATTATTAAATTTCGATCATTTTTTTTTTCTAATTTTGGTTTGTCCGCACCAACAATAGTGGCCTCATTCAGCTCATTGTTATCATTGTTGCTGCGCGCATCGGCCTGCGGGCGCACCGCCTGGACGGCCGGCCGCGGCTGCCGTGCACTCTCGCTCTGCGGCGCGGCGGCCGCCTGCCGCGATCTAGATCGCTCCCTTCCTCGGAGCGGGTGCTGCCGCCCTGGCCGGAGCAGAGACGGTGCATTTGCCACGTTAATTATGAGACTTCCCCTGATATCTGGCTGCATATACCGGATCATGTCCGCATCTTAGTGACAGTTTATCGCTCGAGTCGATGGGTCGATCGTCCGGAGAGCCGGCCAAACCTTCTTCATATGAATGAAAAAAATCAAATTCGATCTTTAATTTCTGATGATCGCGAAGTTATCAAAGTTATACCAAAGTTATCATATATATAATTGATTAATTTCCACAATTATTCAGAATATATAGATATAGCTAGGTTATTATTATTATAAACTCATTATATATCAAACATATCCGAAATTATATCATGTGTAGATTGGGGAACTTGGAGAGCTATTTAGAGCTTATATATAATTTAATTATAGACAAATTGAAATTAACTACACAAAAGTCTGTACTTTATGTTACTTATGTAACCTAGATATTATAAGTTTATTAACCTCAATAATTGCTCTATATACTATAGTACATGTACTGTACATACTGTACAGTCTGTTGTGTAGTGTAGCTTTAATTCATTTTGATATATTTAGAAAAGAGCATTCAATTGCTACTTGATTCTAAACTATGAAATTGTTAATTATACGATCGATTCTTAAGTTCTAGCTAACATTTCTTATATATATAAAATAATAGTTGATGATCAATGATTGATCGATGGATCATTGATGATATAATTGATATTATATATATCTTTGAAAATCTTTGAATTTTCACAATTTTTCAGTTAATTTCGGAATTTGCTTTATATGTCATCTCTCCAAACTTTTCAATTGTTGTAGCTGTAATTATGCGATACACTACCGACCTATGTACGTACGTATATATATTATACTACTATAGAAAACGGTAACCTTGTATATTACAGTATAGGCAGGTACAACTAGCTATATAAAAATGTAACATATGTAACAGCAACAATATATATCTTAAATTAAACTATGTATACGTAACTTTAAAGCTCTATATAGCTATATACCATAAATTATTATAGCTATAGATTATATATGGTACGTACGTGTAAATTGATTCGATCGGGTGATGGATGGACCATATTAATTAATTAATTCACTTCACTGTATACATATATTACATAATTTATACAGACTACTACAGTTGGAAAGTTTAACTATATAGATTACAGTATATATACAGTAAAATTTTAGAATTATAATTAATACGTACGTAGAATCGTCGTAGATTATAAGAATTGCTACTATATGTGCACTGTGTGCAGTACAATTTTTAACAAAAGTATATGAAATTCTAATCAACTACAACTATATAGTATATAACTAAATTATTCTACTTTTTCATGTATAATATAGCAATATAGATTATATAATTGTTAATAATCAATCATTAAAATGAAATTTAAAATTCTTCTTTATGAATTTTTTTTTCAAAGTTTAATTTAATGTACAGTATATGCTTTTCAGGCTAATTAGTCTTTATATGTATAGTGCAAGTATAGGAATTCTACTTAATTATAATATCTATATGTAGCTAGCTATAACTATAATTCAAATTATTCAATTAATTTCACTATCATTTTTTGTCCAATTTGATTGTGAATTTGTGAGATGACTAGCTGAGATCTCAGATCTTAGGCCAGGGTTCAGGATCTTCCCTCATCTCATCGATCAGCGCGTATGGCGTATGGCCCATATTTATATTTTGTACTTATATATCATAATATATATGGACTGTGTTTTTAATTATTTGGAAATTGGATAGTTATATTTAATTATTAATATTAATTTACGTATAACAATAATTCAAATTTCAAACCCTATAGCTTGTCTATAATATAAACTCCACAGTAAGTTAATTATCACTCCATGGAGCATGATATCAGGTACACTACAGGTGTGCATGGTGGCATAAATACCGGTCAGCTAGTGAACCAGTCAACAAAAGAACAAAAGAAATATATATCACGTACAGGTAATAAAAAACGTTAATATAAAAGAAATCATACATATTATATGTATCAAAGTATATATACAATAAACTAGAAAATATAAAATACGAGAGACATTCGAATGATGTTGATGACTGATGAGTGGAGCTACTTAATTTAATTTCTGTTAACTTGTTAATTACTGATTTCTGATTTCTAATTAATTTCTAATTAATTTCAATAAAAGAATAAAAGAATGATATCATACAATGCTTAAGAATTTACAAAAATACGGATACAGTACTCTGAATTTCAGAGTATATGTAGTGAGTGATCTTAAGTTGATTGTAATATGAATCAATTTAGATCCTTCAGATCAATTTAAAAAACTTAAATTTTATTTATTGTATTTAGGACTTTAAATGAATATTTATCATTTAAATATTGAAGTGAAAGATAAAATTTAAAAACGAAAAGAGTTCAGTAAATATACAGTATATTAAAAGAGAAAAAATAATAATAGTAAATTTAGAGTCAAATATAATTTTTGAAAAGAAAACTATAGTATGTCTAGTATATAGACAAGATTAATTTACTCATCATCACTAAAATCAACAATTTCTTCACGTAAATGCTCACTAGACAAATTATATCTACTATTGGAATGAATCATAGATAAATTATTTGAGTTTTGTAATTGATCAGTAATTTTATTCTTCAAAACGTTTAAATTGGTAGAAGATGGTGGCCTGCTAGACTTATTAAAGCTATTAGAAGATGATAATCCAGCTGATGAAACTGCAGATGGAAATGGATTGTTTTTGGAATAACTTCTTGAAGATGATCTAGCTAAACCTGATGATTTCGAATTAATAGTTGCTGGTTTATTTATTGGGCTACCTATTTTATAATGATGAGAAGGTGGTGAAGATGATGATAATGGAAGTGAATTTTGAGATGAATTATTGTTTAAAGAAAGAAAATCAACTTGTTTATTTAGAAAATTCAAATTATCTGAATTTAAAGAACTGTGAGCTTGAGCTAATGGAGAGGTCGGTTTAACAAAACCTTGTTGTACTGTGACAGCTTTATCAACTACTTGTGATTTATCTGGTGATTCAAGTATAATTAAATCATTTCTTTGTTGTGGTAACGAATCGACCGAATTACCTGATCCATCACTTAGCTGATGCTTCATAGATCCAGAAGGGAATGGGTTATTAGATGACCACTTTCTTGATTTAGTATCTATAATTTGAGTAGATGACTCAGCAGGTTCAGATGTAAAAAGAAGAGGAGAATCATATACTATGTCCCTAGTTTTTTGTGATGATCTTGGTGGGAGAGGAGGATGGTATGACTCTTCGATGATAATATTGGGGTTTGATTTATTAGTTCCTTCTGGTTTAATAGATGAAGTTGTAAATTGTTGTAGTTGTTCTGATTCATCGCTAAATGATTGTTTCACTTTTGGTGAGGACAATGTGTGATCTAATTCGGGAAATCTTTGCTCAATATTATCCAATAATGAAATTTGAGATTCTCTTGTATTTTGTCTTGATATCCCATCATCACCTGAAACTGAAGGAGAAACCGCTAATAAATCACTTGATGGTGCATCTAAAAGTTGTTCTTGTTCTAAATTCTTTAACTGTAATATCTGCTTTTGTTTTTCCTTTAACTTTTCTTCTTGAAGCTGTTGTTGCTGTTGTTGTTGCTGTTGTTGTTGCTGTTGTTGTTGCTGTTGTTGTTGTTGTTGAATTGCGAGTTGAATTTCTATAGGATCTCTTGGAATTGATCTGAATGGTGCAAAAACCGGAACTAAACTTGCAGTGAATGGTTCTATACCTGGATGAATTTGATCAACTGGTGGGTATCTATATTCACCCAATCCAAAAGCATCTTCAATTTCAATTTTAGATATATCCTTACGCATTAATTTCAGAATCTCAATTAAGATTTGATAAACATTTGGTCTAAATTGAGCATTTTCTTGTAACATTATATTAATCAAATTCTTTAATCCACTTGAAATAATTGGGGTTGAAGGAAATTTATATGCAGCATGTAATATAGCCAACTCACCTGCATTTTCAAAAGGGGTTGTATAGTAACATAGCTTATACAGGAAAACACCAAGAGCCCAAACATCGGATTTATCATCTATTGGAACACCTCTATATAAGTCTAACATTTCCGGTGATCTGTACTGTGGAGTAGTTTGATGCAGTAAATCATTTTGAAGGATTTGAAACTCTTGATGAGTACGTGGAACTCTAAGTATTGGACATGTTGAACCAAAATCAGCCAATTTAAAAGTGAATTGAGAATCAATTAAAACATTTTCAATCTTAATATCTCTATGAATTAATTTTAAAGAATGCATGTAATAAACAGCTTTTGAAATATCATACATTATTTTTAAAATTTCAGATTCTGTTAATTTAGTTGTTAATCTTGAATTCATATAATCTAGAAGTGATTTATTACTACATAGTTCCATCAAAACCAAGACTTCATAATAATGAGTATTTCCTAATCTTGAAGCATTAGAATCATAATATCTAACAACATTAGGACAAGGAGATAATCTTTGCATAACTTCAACTTCTGCTCTTAAAAGATTTAATCCTTCTTTATTAGGGACAATAACTCTTTTAAGACATCCAATATTGCTATTATTCTCTATAGGATTGATTTCAACAGTATAAATATGCGCAAACCCACCCTCTGAAAGGTATTTAACAATTTTAACTTCATGTTTACCAACTTTTAAAACAGTTCCAGGTGGCAATTTTTCTAAAGTTGGATGCTGAGTTGAATGATGTTGGTGTTGCTGTTGTTGGGCCTGCTGTTGGGCTGCCTGCAATTGAGCAGCTTGAATTTGTTGTTGTTGTTGTTGTTGCAATTGCAATTGTTGTTGTTGTTGTTTAGCTACCTGGCTTGGATCTTGTGACTTCGATGGATGACCTTGTTTTGAAGAATTGATTGGTGATGGTGATTTGCTTGCTGGGCTTGATAAGTTAGGCGAATCACTTCTTTCTGTTTTGCCTGATTGTATTATGATATCTGGTGAAGCCGACATGACTGGTGGTAATACTGATGCTTCTGGTAATTGCTTGTTGGAATGAAAGAAGTAGTATAAGGACTCTTGCTCTAGTTGAAACAGCAGGACATGGGACTTATTGGCTGAGCAGCTAGGAACACTTGTTTAAAACTCGCTGCTTACGTAACGCGGGGGCAAATAAACCCCTTTTAATTATTTTTATTTGGGAAAACGCTGTAATAGACTCTGAGCTTTTCTTAAGCTACAGGCAACATCAGAACAGAGAAATAATCTAATGAAAGCTTCAATCTAAGAATAAATACAAGTTACAATGAACTTCCATTTGTTTATCAATCATTATCAAATAATTCAAATAAATAAGATGGTTGGTTATCTCTGGAAATCCAGGACACAACAAGACATCTGAATAAGATTACAATTTACAAAATATAACTTATATAAGATACATCTCTTTAATAATAAAGTGTCATTGAAATTAATTTGTCCAATTTGATACTTTCCTTGAATATTCATCAGTTGTTACAATTTATTCACGTTCTACAGTATAGGATAAATCAGTATTTTCACAATGAATTTAAAGCATTAATGATTAATTCAAACCATTAAATATGTTTTCCTTACTTTCATGAACCATGATTAACATCTCATATAAAACTTATAAGTGCTTTATATAGAAAACAAAGCAGAACAAAATATTTAAAGAAAAGAAAAACTAGGAATTAAAAACAAAACAGTGGGTAATAGTAGTAACAAGCACATGTGAATGTAAAAAGAGTACAAGAATCAATTTTACTAGTATATCATTAGCTTCAGTTTGGATTTCAAGGGTCTAACATTCGTTCAGAACCAATTGAGAATTTCTGGTTCATCTCTACCTTTTTTTTCATTACACTCTAAAATTTACTTGAAGAATGAATGAGTCATTATGTTTGACCATTGAGAATTAAACAATTAACTCTTTGTACTCTTTGTACTGTATACTACAGTGTATAGATAACATTAGTATTATTAGATAAGACGGACTATAACTTTTAGAAGTTTTACGAAGTAATGCTGCATCACAGCATCAGTGTATCCTGATAACTGTACTATGTACCTACAGAGTTTACGAATTCTAACTTCAATTCACTGTCTTCAAGCTAATTAATCGTACTCAGTACGAGTCAGTAGTACGTAACTAGCTGTTGATTCTTATATAGAAGCCAGCCGCTCTGCCGCATTGCATTGTTTAATGGAAACGCCGTGACGCCATGAACCTCCTTAACAATTAAAAAAAATATACCTGCAGCTGATCTGAGACTTGTTGATTAAGACTATATTAATCCAGAATTGATAAATTTATTCTTTGTATCATTGATTCATTATTTGGGAAAATAAATAAATGGTATTACGTAAAGAAATAAAGATATAAATAAGCTGTATAATACAGAAATGATACTTTTTAATCTCCAAAATCAGAAGAAACAATTAAATACAATTAAAACTAGAACTGAACAAATTCAAACGAAATAAAACAAAACAAAATAAAGCAATACATATGCACTTAATGCAAGTTGAACTTAATGAGATGATGAATTAGTATCAACATCAACATAAGCATTCTTTTTATCAGTATCAATGTTTTCAGTTTCAGTTTGAATAACATTTTGATGAGCTAAAGTACCATCACCTAATTGTGTAATATCAAAACCATGATCAGCCAAGTATTGTAAGAATAAGACATCTTCTCTTTGCATAGCTTGTTGATCAACTGGAGGTAAACAAAATAGAGCCAAAAGACCTGCAACAATAGCAAGAGATGAAGCAATATAGAAAGGAGTTTGCATAGAAGTTAAACCACCAAAAGCATATGTTCCTGAGAAAGCACCAATTTTACCAATTGCAGCAGCAGTACCATAATAAATACCACGAACACTAGTTGCGGAAGTTTTTGAAGCTAATAAACCAATGTTATCACCAGCACCAAATTCACCTAATGTCATGAAAATACCATAAACAACAACAAAACCTGCAACATGTTCGGTTAAATGGTTATAAGAACCAGCCATAGCATAACCAATAATTGCTTGACACCAAACACCAACAACTAATGTTAATCTTGGTCCAATATAATCAGTAGCTAAAGCACCAAGGAAAGCACCAGGCATATAGAATAAGTTAAAAACAACATTCCAACCAAAAGTCTTATACATATCATTTCCAGGAATAATAATATTCAAAATAGGAGTAGAATAAATACCAAAAGCGTATGCTGAAAAATCATAAATGAACCAAATAATGGCAACAACTAACCATCTAAACCAATAATATTTGATAATTAACCCCCAAGGAACTTTAACTTTCTTAAAGTTTAATTTTTGGAATTGTTCACCTTCCTTGAACTTCAATCTCATAATAAATAATGACAGAGGAGGAATTGCACCAATACCTAAAGTAACTCTCCAAACAGGTTGTAAATGTTTAGTACCACAAATCCATAACATAACCATTGGAACAAAAGCTGAAATAACAAAACCTAAATCAATCATGAAATTGGTAAACCAAGCAAAATAACGATTACGTTTACCAGCAGGTAATAAAGCAGAAGCTTCAGCACAAGCAGCAGAACCAGTTGGATATTCCGAACCAATTGCAACACCTAATAGGAATCTATAAGCAGTTAAAGCAGCAAATAAACCACCTGCATTACCACCAACTTTAGATTCAGTTCCAACACCCCATGCACCAGCAGCTAAGATACTGAATATGATTAATAAACCAGAAGAGACTAACATACCAGTCTTTCTTGAAATATAATCTGAAAACACACCAAATGAAACTTGACCAACAACAGTACCAACGAAAGCAATTGAAGAAACATTTTTAATGGCTTTAGATTTGGAATATTGATCTCCATAAATTACACTTAAACAAGTTGAAGCAGTGGAGATAGAATTGTTAACGTAACCATCTGAAAATAAACCGGCACCCTAAAATTCAAAAAATTCAAAAAAAAAAGAGTTAGTATCAATTTTCTTGTAGTATTAGTTCAATTGCATTATAATACAATACTTACAGCAGTAAAGATAGGCCAATATGATTTAGTTCCTGAAGGTAGAACAGCTTCTTCATTGATTCTAACTCTAGAGTTAGAAAGAGTCTTTTTAACGTCTAAATCTTCTGAATCTGAATCTTCTAAGTGTCTACCCCAAGTGACTTCCCTTCTGTAAATTGAGGGTAATTCTGATGGATATGGCATGAGCTTCATTGTGAATGAATGAATTTTTGATGAGAGTAAAAAAAAAATATTAAAGTTTGTAAGGAGATATATACAGAAAAAACTGGGGGGATTGGGTCATTTTTATAGCTGATGGAATTGTATTAATTCGAGAAGGTTTGCGGCGCTCCCAAATGCATGAAGGGAGTTAGCAGAACAGGAACGTGCTCACTTATAAATTAAGATTATCCGTTTGGTGTGAATTTAATTAATATGTCACATGTGGTGGAATATATTTAAAGCCATCGGATTGATTGACTCGGACTATATATATTCTATAGGTGTTTACAATTCTTGAAATTTCAGTAAAAAGTGATCAAGTTGAATAAAATTGTAGGAAATAAATTAATAAAATTAAAGTATACGTTCTTATCATCGAGCCGCAATGGAGATTGTTGAGGGATGAAATTGATCGGATCAGCATGTGAATCGAGTACCGATTACGTAAATACTAGCTGTTGAATTGTTATAACTTATAATCCTTGAAAAAGAGGATCGAATCCTGATTCCTGGATCTTATGGATCTTTCATACTGCCAAGTTTAAGATTCAAGCTATACCCCCTACTTGGGCCCAAGATTCAAGAAAGTTCAAGTTAAATTAAGTTCAGAAAGAGGGCACCCGTGCTATATGCTATACCAAGCTTCCTTGGTTCACATATGTGTACTTTTAATTCATTACAGTACAGTACAAGTAGGACTGTAATTAAGAGTTAGAGAACTACAATCATCGCAATCCTTCTAACCAGTTTGATTTTAATTTTACTGCAAACTAATCAGTATACCTATATAGCATTGTCACAGTACAACACTCTTTGAATAAATTGGATTGTTGTCTTGTGACTTAATTGAAAATTGCCGTATATGAAATAAAATACTATATATATATAGCTGTAATAATAATAATTGAAGTAAATCAATTAATACAGTATAGAATATATTCTTTATTAATTGCATATGTTTAATTCTTTTTAATTCTTCTTCTATAGCCTTATTTATATGTTAACTGAATTAGAGAAATAAATCATAAATCAGTATCTTTTTTCCATTTCTTGTGTAAAATTCTTATGATCATAAACCATGCAAATTAAATTAATCCATGATTCCATGATAAGAAATTTATTAAGAATCCAAAATAAAAAATGAATCAATCTATTATCCATCCAGATTCCAAGATAGATAGATCGATCTAGCTATCAATTAATTAATTGTGATCATGATCGATCGATTGATAATAAAATGATAAAATTGTTATCAAATTTCTAGCTAGGGTGCTACAGTATATAGCTAGCTTATCGATCTATAATTTTAGTTATATTAATAACTTAAATTTATATAGGGTAAAATAAAACTAAGTACGTGTATCCGCGTACGTCTCGCGCGCGCGCGCGCGCACGAATAATCGAAAACGGAAAATCGGATGGCCGAGTGGGTGGATGGCTTTTGTTGCGGCTCACCAGCCTCACCAGCCACATACTAGCACAGCCGTATATACGCGTATAATATTAAGCGATCATCCGTGGTTATGTTAACCGTTTAACGTTAAATTACAGTATAACAGCTAGTAACAATGTTCATAAATCATGATTCATGACTCTACGGAATATATGGAGTATAACAAGTCAGTCACTTGATATAATAAAGGAATCACTCACAGCACTATATATTTGAAAATTTTAGCCAATTAAATTAAATTAAATTAAGGAGCACTTATAATCGTGTGATGAATCTGATGATGTTATTAGGCTAGAGGATTTCTGGCGCTTTCCAAAACAATTTAAGCTATAACAACAGTGCTAATACAAAATTGCCAAAATATCAAAATATCAATATTATCATTATACGCTATGGCTAGGTATACACAGGAGTGTGATGAATCGAAGTTGCCCGATGACGTGCCGACATAGAATTGTTTCAAGTGTGTTTCTATTCCTCTTCAAAAACATTTCATAACTCTTTACAATTGGAAACACAAGAACTGAAAATAAATACAATATATATCATAGTACAACCTACTTCAACTATGTTCTGTGATTCAATCCATCATGGTTAAGTGACTACTACTTTCTAATATCAACAATTTAAAATGAATTCAAATATAACAGAAACTTATAGAAGACCATACTTAAATTTAAGAGAAAGATTATCACAAGTTTGTTTAAATTATTATACCATTTTCATACTTTTAGTACTACTTAAATTGATTCTTTTTAAAAAATCATTAGATAATTCATTAAATCAAGCAAAAGATAAAACTTATTCTGTTTGTGATTCTGCTGAAATATATGCAAGTTCATTAGCTTCATTGCCTCATTATTTAGCTAAAAGTACAAATATTATATCTGCAAAAACTATGAATGAAGCTAATAAAGCTTTAGTTAAAGGTTTACAATTAATTCTAACAGGTTCTGAAAAATTAATTTATTTTGCAATTGAAATGACTATTGGAACTTATACTTGTGTTTTAACAGCAGCTGTTAATGGTGTCACTACTGTTGCTTTAAATGCTACTGAATATGTTATTGAAACAGCCAATGACACAATGGTATCTTTAGCTGATGATATTGAAGATGGATTAGATGATATTTCAACAATTATTAATGATATACTTGAAAAAGTTGATGATGTTACTGAAACAATTGAAGATATATTTGGATCTGATGATTCTGATAATAATCTTACTAGTAAATTTGATACTGTTAATTTAACTATTTCTTCATTAAAAGATTGGAAAATATCTTCTTCTGTTCTTACAGATCTTGATAATATTGCTGATAAAGTACCTGATTTTGATGAAGTTGAAAATTATACAAAAACTTTATTAGATATTCCATTTTCAAAATTAAGAACTGAAATTCAAACAAATTTAAATGATACATTTACTGCAGATTCAATGTATGTACCTGATAAAAAACAATTAACTTTTTGTAGTTCATCAAATGATATTGAAGAATTTTTTAATAAATCTGCTAAATTATTAAATAAAGTATCAAATATTCTTATGATTATATTAATTATTATAATGCTGATTTTTATTGTTATTGAAGCTTATGGTGTTATTAGAGAATGGAATCGTGTTGAAACTGCTTCAGAAAACCTTCAACATGCTAATCAATTAAATACAACTGCAACTTATAAAAATCAATATAATATTGAAGTAATTAATACATTACAACATAGATATAGTTCAATGATAGGTTCTTGGTTAGGCACAATTATTGGTAAATCAAATTATACAATTAAAAATAATACAAGATGGGTTTTCAGTTATATGACTTCTCCAACTGCTTTAAGTTTACTTTTACTTGGAATTACTGGTGTTTTAGCTGTTGGTTTACAATTTATTTTACTTAAAGCTGTTTCATCTGTTGATACTCAAGATCTGGAAAATATGTTTAATGATGTATCTAAAGGAGTTTTAAATAATATTACTGATGATATTAATCTATGGGTTAATGATACAAATGATTATATTGAATTACAACAAGATACAATTAATGATGATTTGTTTGGTTGGGTTAATACAACTACTACCGCAATCAATACTACAGTTACTGATTTTATTGATGAAATGAATGATGCAATTGAAGATCTTTTTGGCGATACAATATTTTATGATGCTGTAGAAAATGTTGTTGGTTGTGTTATTACTAGAAAATTAACAAATATTCAAAAAGCATTAACTTGGATCTCAGATAATGCACAAGTTACATTTCCTACAATTGATTCTGATTCAATTTCAGGTACAATTACAGATGATACAGATAATGATGATGGAGAAACTATAGATGATACTATTAATGATTATATTGATGATATTAAAAGTGCATTAGAGAAAGTTTGGAAGAAGATAGTTAAAGAATATAAAGAATCTCTTTTAACTGAATTATACATTTCTTTAAGTTTAATTGGCGCCTGGATTCTATTTCTAATTGTTTCATTCATCATTTTATATATAAATGAAAAGTCAATCAGTGATAAATTAAATAGAGAAACTAAATTTGCTGATTATGATGCTCCATCAATTCCATCAACTCCAGATTTACCTCCACAAGAAAAACTTATTTTTGAAACTCCAGAAACTAATACTAATTCAACTACTTTAGGTAGTACTGAACCTTTGAAAAAAAGGTCACCTGTACCACAAAAATATTATGGACTTTATAAAGATGTAAATGAAACTCCAAATAGTACACATTTTAAAGGTTCTGGAATGATTGATAAAACTTTGGCTCAATTAGTGAATAATCTTAGAGGAAAGAAATCAGCAACTATGTTTCCAGTTCAAGAAGATACAACTGCTTCAAATAATATATATAAATCTGGTGTTAGTGGTTCAGATCATCCACTTGATTTGAATAAGAAGAATAATGATGTAATTAATGCAAGCTATTATAAAAATATATTTGCTAAAGAAATAGAAGAAATAGAGAAAATGAAATTAGCTAATGGATTTAACTCTTCAAGTGATATTGGCCTATCCCCTCCACCTGCAGCTATAACTAGAGATAGTAGTAGTAGTAGTAGTTGGCATATGATGTCTCCTGAAGAAGCTGCAAAGACTTTTGCAGTAGAATTAATGAATATAGAAAATCCCGGACATATTAATCAAGGAAATAATATACCATTTGAAAATACGTATGAGCAGTTGGATAATAGTAGTGGTGATTACTCTTCATATGCTGATTCAAGTTGGGAAACTGCTAGAAAATGGGATCCTTAAAATGGATATAATTACAATAGTTTTTTTTATGTATTTTTAGTTTATGTTAATCTGTATACCAATAAGTAAATTTAATGTATGACATGCCAAATAGAGATAAAAATAAAAAAAAAGTATATTACACAAAATTGATACTATAAGCTATTTATTCTTTATGCTTATGTTTCTTCTTTTTCTTCTCTCCATCATCATCTTCACTATGACTTCTCTTCTTCTTCTTCTTTTTCTTTTCTTCACCATCCACGTCATCTTCACTATGCTTCTTCTTCTTTTTCTTATCTTTTTTAAGCAATGGATTTTCTCTAACTTCTTCTTCTGGTGCTTCATAATCCTTAGCTCTTTCAACTTGTTTAATTTCTTTATGTTCATCTTGTTTATCTTTCTTATCTTGTAATTCTTTCAATCTCTTTTCTTTCTTACCTAAGAAATACTCACCAGATTCAATTTGTAAATCAATCTTTCTAGGAGTTTGTTGAGGTGGGAATGGAGTATAAACTTTCTTAGATTTACCTTTTTCTCTATCATCTTTAACTTGTTTAGGTAATTTACGAGCAACATTCTTCTTTTTGAAATTAGGTAAAAATCTAGACCAATCTTCATTTGCTAATTCAGGTCTTTTAGCTAATTCTTGTTTAACCATTAATTCTTTAATATGATAAATTGGGTGAATATTCTTCATACAATCTTCAATAACTCTTCTTAAAACTTTTAATCCTTTAAATGGTCCCATAACTGCAACTGTATTACCTTGAACTAATATATAACAATCAGTTAATAATTCTAATGCTTTTAAAGTATTACCATTTGGACCAATTAATCTTTGTCTTCTCTTTATAAATCTTTCTTTATTTGAAACAAAATTACCAATTTTAATAACTTCACAAGTAGTGTCATCATCTAGAATTTTAACAGCTTGTGGAAATGGAACAGATCTAGCTAATAATTTAATTAAATCTCTTGAATTTAAAATTTGTGCTGGATCAAATGTTTTTCTTGTAGTTTTAACAGTCATTGAACCTTCAACTAAATCTAATGTACAGGCTATATGATGTTTATTTAATGCTTTTGTAACATCTCCCCATATCTGTTTTAAATATCCTTCTCTATATTTTGGAAATAATGTCATAAATGATGATTCTTCAAGAAATGGTGAACCTGATGCATTGTCTTCAGGTTTAAATTCATCTATTTTCCATTTATCGATATCAGGAGTATCCCATGGCTTATCCTTTTCATGCTTAACCATTTTGTTTTATTTATATTTATTATATCTATTGATTGATATTTATACAGAAAGATAATTTAATGTAGTAAAAAAAAAGATAAATAAAAAAAATAAAAAAATTTTAGAACTTTTAAGGCTGTGCAATTTCGAGTAAAAAAATTGAAATTTTTTTATATGAAGTACCAATATTAACTGTTATTTCCCACTTGTAACTTATAACTAGAATCAATATACTAAATAATTCAACTATGGCTAAAGGTACAACAAGAGCACAAAACAGTAAAATATCAAAAAAGTCAAAACCTATTCATAAATTATCAAAGAAACAACAAAAGGCAAAGGCTAAAACATCAAAATTATTAATTGAAAAATTAAATAAAGAAACAACAAATGAAGAGATTAATAATGTTTGTACATCAGTTATGAATTCAAGATCAAATAATGATAATAATAATAATAATAATAATTCAACAACATTAAGAAAAGATACTTTAAAAAATTTAAAAAATGATAATGAATCTGATTTAAAAGTTTTAAAAGAACATAAAGAACGTAATGATAAATTACAAAATGATTTAGCTAGTCAATTAGAATTAATTAGTGGGTTTAGTTTATAATTTGATTCTATTTATTTAAATCTTTCTTCATTTGGTGATTATATCATATGATTTATGTTGTTGATAGCTAAGAGCAATTGGGTTATTACTATTGTTTCAGTATATATATCTTTTATCAAATTGTTATTATAAAGTTGTTGAACATCTGCTTATATATTTGAAACGATGATTATAATGTTGTGAAATTAGACAATGATAGATGGCATTTCTCAAAGACAACTTGATTTACAGAACCCTCAAGACGACAACGTTTTTCAGAAATCAAATACTTTTATTTTGATGCTTAACATGTTCTACGTGATATTGATGTTAAAAGGTGACACTGATGATTTCATAATGATTTATTTGGTTGAATTGCAAGTTAAATAGATGTATGTGTACCCAAAACTTTTCTAATTAGTTTAATATAGTAAATGAATTTCTATTGATTTAAACCCCTAACCAGTGACCTCTTTGCAAATCTGAAAGAAATGCAGTAACGCAGTAATATATTTTACTAATACAGTAATTGTGGTGGTCAACTAAAAGAAAAGAAAAAGAAATCTCTTGAACTTCAGTATACGGAAAACCCCTTTTCGGATAAACTCTGCGATACGCCCAAATTTCTTTCCTTTTTCCAAGTTTTTAAATTTTAATATTTCGATTATATTCCTGTTTTATAATTAATTAATTGATATTTTCGAACGACGTAAATTAAAGAAAAGAATATTAAACAATAATTAAGTCAATTACTTCATGTATAATAATAGTAATTAATACATTTCAATCGGTTTAGAAGTTAAACCAATAAGCTATATAAAAAAATCACAAATCTTCAAATACTAACAAAAAAAAAAGAATTTAAGTAACAAGAATAGTAAAAAAAGTGTAAATGTTTTTAATAAGAAAAGAACGAGAGCAAACAAACAACCTATATAAAGTAAATGAAGATATATATCTAAAGAAAAAAAAATATGAACTAGCTAGTAAAGTGACTTAAGTAATGCAAAATGTATAAAAAGACAAAAAGAAAAACTTGATTTTCTTATTTGGAGATTTTTAAACATTTGAATTTAAATTGTATAATAATAATAATAATAAAGAAAAGCAAAAATGTAAATGATATATTGATCAATATAAAGAGTTTAAAAACAGTAAAAGAACAAAGCAAGCTAGAGGGGACCAACAGAAAAGGAAAATTGTTAAATAAAGCAAAAGTTAAACCTATGACCAATTTATAAAATGTGGGAATGGATACGTTGTAATAAGTAAAAGAAAAGTAGGCAGACAATGATTAAATAACTTAAGCACTGTTTTCACTATCTGGATAGATACCCCAGTATTGTTCAACACCATAAGTACCAGCATCTTTCCAGTAATCATTGAAAGTAGTAAACATAAGAGAATAACTAGCAACAGAGGATTCAATAATGGATTTAATGGCGGTTAATTGATTAGCAGTTGATGGGACACAAGAACCATAATCATCACCTTGTGTTGGCCAACCAGTTTCACAAATTAAAACAGATTTATCACTACCACAAACAGATTGAAGAGATTCAATTTGACTTTCTAAGAAAGAACCAGAATCTTCTGGAGCAATAGTACCACTCCAGTATGGATGAGCATTAACAGCTAAGAAATCAGAAGCATCACATAAAGCACTGTTACCAGTATAAGCACCGATAGTATCAACAGTAACAACAGAACCAGTGAAACCATAACCTTCTAAAGTAGTTTTAGCAGAAGAAACAGCGCTAGCAACGGTAGAAGCATCATAATCACCATCTTGAACCCATTCATTACCAATAGAAACGGCATAAATACCATCCCAACCTTGAGAAGAAGCTTCAACTTGAGTTTTTAAAGTTTCTAAATCAGTTGAAATAGAATCCATGTAATAAACACCAGCAAAAAGTGATTGACTTGAACCCATAGTACTCATAATAGCAGAAACACAGTCACAATCTGGAGCATAAACTCTAATGACATCATAAGCTGATAATAATTCAATATCAGAAGCGATTTCAGTTGAAGTTTTACAAGAACCAGAACTTGTATAAGGAGAATAAGTAATACCTTTAGCTTGTTCAGCATAAGCTTGAACTGAACCACTTGAAGCAGTTGAGGAAGCAGAAGAGCTAGAAGTTGAAGCAGTACTTGAAGATTCTTCTTTAGTTGAAGAAGCTTTGGATGAGGTAGATGATGAAGAAGAAGATGAGGATGAGGTAGTAGTTTTTGATGAGGTTGATGAAGTTGATGAAGTAGTTTTTTCTTCAGTTGAAGAAGATGAAGTTGTAGTTGGTTCAGTTGAAGTTGTAGTTGGAGTAGTTTCAACAGTGGAAGTAGAAGATGAAGAAGAGGTAGATTCAGAACCATCAACAGTGACAGTCACGACTTGAGTAACTTCAACAGTTGCATAAGCTCTCTTAGCATGTTGATGATGAGCATGATTTAAAGGATAAGAGACAGCTAATGATGATAAGATCAAAAAGGATAAAGCTTTAGAGAATTGCATTTTGAATATGTAGTAGTAATTTCAGTAAGGAATGTATAAACTAGGAAAAGGGGATAGATAGACCAAATAATTTAAAGGAGTGACGAAGTTGGATTTGGATATATATCAGACAGTAACTAGTTTTGAAAGAGAGAAACGACTTTGGAGAGAAGAAGAAGAGCTGAGACAGACTGGAGGCAAAAAGCAGGAAACAGAGCAGTTTAAGTAGTTTCAGAAATCCAGATAAGCACAGGAAATAGAAATATGAGCCTTGTAACTTGTAACAAAACGTAAACAGTCTAGATCCAGATTCCAGATCCGGTCCGTGTTGCCAGGCACCATTGTTTCACACGCAAATTAACGCGTCGCCTCAGCTCATCGCAGCACGTACGTACATCACTGCATGCGCTGTCACACTCTCCAGAGTCTCTTTAATATCACCAGCTATATCTCCAGTATCGGTTCTCTACAGGACTACAACCCTCTCTCTCCTGCTGTAGTTTACAGACAGACCCACTTGAGTAGCAGTCTCTCTAAGGGATAACAGCAGAATCCGGATCATCCAGTTAAGCAAAGCGGACGGCGCGCGCTCGTGTTAAATTTAAAGTTTAAAACGCCTTTAAGAATTTTTCACTATTAAATTTGATGGTATAATTAACGCGTTGCATGAAGAAATTGGAATTGGCTTAAAATTATGAAAACTACTTGTTCAATAAGTGTTCACAGTAGGGTCAAAACTATCACTTATACATCAAAAGAAAATGCCACCAAAGAAGAAAGTATCTAAGGCTGTCGCTAAGAGTTTTAAATTTATCAGAGAAACACAATTCAAACATAAATTCGGTGCACATGTTGGTATGTCTGGTGGTGTTTATAATGCAGTTACAAATGCTATGAATATTGGTGCCAATTCATTTGGATTGTTCTTAAAGAGTCCTATAAAATGGGAATCCCCAATGTTTACCGATGAAGCTGTTGAACAATTCAAAAAATTATGTGAAGAATATAAATTTGATCCACTTACTGAATGTTTACCACATGGTTCATATTTTATTAATTTAGCAAATCCAGATGAAGCCAAAAGAAATCAATCATTAAATTGTTTTATTGATGATCTTACTAGATGTGAAAAATTAAATATTGGTCTTTATAATTTCCATCCTGGTTCTTCTCTTGGTTCAGATCATAAAGAATCATTAAAAAGATTAGCTGATAACATTAATATAGCAATTGAAAAGACTAAGTTTGTTAAGATTGTTATTGAAAATATGGCTGGTCATGGAAATTTAATTGCAGGTAATTTAGAAGATATTGCTGAAGTGATTGAAATGGTTGAGAACAAAGAAAGAATTGGTGTTTGTATTGATACTTGCCATACATTTGCAGCTGGTTATGATCTAAGGACAGGGGAAGCATGGACTAAATTTTGGAATGAATTTGATACTAAAATTGGTTTTAAATATTTATCTGCTCTTCATATTAATGATTCCAAAGCACCGCTAGGAGCCAATAGAGATTTACATGAAAGATTAGGTTGGGGGTTCTTGGGATTAGAATGTTTTAGATTATTAGCAAATGATTCACATTTCGAAAATATCCCTTTAATTTTAGAAGTTCCAGATAGTAAGAAAGATGAATCTGCTTTTGGAGAAGATATTAAACTTTTGGAATGGCTTGTTGGAAAATCAGAAGATGACCCTGAAATTATTGAAAAGTCTTTAGAATTGCAAAAACTTGGAGCAAGTACAAGAAATGAAGAATTAAAGAAATTTGAAAAGATATTCTCGATATGATGAAAACTAAAAAAGCAAAAGTTTAGATAGAGAATAATTTATAATATTTATAATTTTATGCATGTACACTATAATAATTCTATATAAAGACAATATCGATGAATTGAATTAAACCTTTACTTTGAATTTTAAACCTACTTGACAATATCTACTACAACTAAACATGATTGCAGCTAAAGCTGCTCCAGCACTTGCGTAGATGATGAAATTACGATAAGTAGAAACTGATCCATGTCCTATAATAGCACCACCAGCAGGTAATAATCCTAAATCAGAAATAGCTGTAAGCACATACATCAAACCATATCTTTTACCAAACTCCCTGATGGGTGATATAGAGCCAACACAAGCTGGTGTTATACTCAACATACAACAACTAAAAATTCCAAAGAAAGCACTATAAGTGTAAAATGAAGCTTCACTTTGAGAATATGTAGACCATGCTAACCAAAGTATCAAATCAGATAAAGTAATTCCTATTAACATCATTATCATAACATTGAAACATCCAATTCTATCAGCTAAAACACCACCCAAATATCTTCCTGCTATACCAACTTTAAATTTGAATGTTTCTGATTTTCTAGTTATAAATTTCTTTTCTTTGTTTGTGCTTCAACAACGTCTTTAACACTTATAATTATACGTACTATATAGCTCAACCTTGGAATTTGAAATACGTTAGTTGAAAGGAGTCTCGAGTTATTAGTTATAAGCAAACATTTTCAGCCAATCATAGGCAACAACTCAACCCAAGCTTAACTTCAAAGCTCAAGTCCAAAGCGCTGCTGCGCTCTTAATTAAAGGACTCAAAGGAGGAAGCAGTTAATTATATAGCTGGGCACGATCGAGTTAACTAATTTCATCTAATTCATTTATATGTTGTTGCTATATATAACAAAGTAGTAGTAATCGTTAATTATTACAAATTTTGAACATCCATCGATCATGATTATAAATAAAAAAAAAGTTGACGTAAATATTACCCCTTAAATTCTCAAGCTAATTCTTTTAATTTTATCCTAAAATTTTTAAATTCAAAATTCTATTCTGAGAATCAGCCAAGTAATACTAAGTGCCCAACTTACTCTGAATTCTGAATTCCTATATACTGTAGACTAGAGTGTCATAGAGTCATAGAGTACAGGTCAATCATGAACTTTTGTTATACAATATCACGTAAAATATCAATTTGAGGAGTTTGTAATTCAATATTGTATATAGCAGTGCATTTAAAAGGGATTGATCCGGAAATTTTAGAAATTTTACTCTCTCACTTTAAATATTAATTTAATTTTACTTATAACATCGAAAGTTCAGCTAGATGAAACTAGTATATATGCGTTATATTTAATAATATTAAAGGGGTTCAATAACTTCAATCTAATCATATAAAATTAATTAGGATAATTAAATAAAACTGTTAAATTGTATTAATTATTATCCCCCTTATAACTTAAATACTAATTAATTATTTCTCCCTTTTTGACTCAATTAATATATTATTTTTTTTTATTTTTTATATATTGCTGATACTGTATACTCTCTAGTTATAAATACTGGAAACTCTAGAACTACATGACGTATATATGTTTATCATGAAAATGATTTAATGTTCTATTAAAGTATTTCATCGAACCATACATCAAAAATTATATTTCTACTTAATTCTCGTAAGTAAATAGTCCCTATAAAACCGTTATCTTTCAAGAAAAAAGAAAGGAATATATAGATCATTCAAATAATCCTAATTAAGAACCACATGCCTTAATTCTATATCTGCCTTAATTGTCGTTTTAGGTTTATATGAGTGGGGAGTTGAAAAAGAAACTTCAATATTAAGAAAAGAAATTTAAAGACAATATATCGACCCTATCAAGTGCTATAATGCTATTTTGCATTTATGATGTAAAATTGATAATATAACTTTAATTAATATTGTTAAAATGTAAACACCATCATCTTCTTCATTATATATATATCGATTCTTTTTTTGTGAATCGGGATTCAAAAACAGTTTTATAATTGTCCTCTTTCCATGGTTAAAAAATTTCTGCTACCAAAGCTTATATACCTCACAGAGAGCAGTACACAGATATACTACGTACCCTATTATGGTCCCTATAATACCCTATATAGCTAGATGGAATACAATGATAAATAGTATACGAATGATCAATGATGTAATTTACTAAACTTATTAGATATTGCAATAAAAAAGATAGCTTAATACTATAATAACTAATTTCACTTTTATGTATAGTTTATTGCTTTATGCTTCCTATTAATTTCATTGCTAGTACTTGATACCACTGTCTTGATATATAGGAATCTAAATACCCTTTACAATAACTTGTGAAGTTAGTTTGCCAGTAATTATATTTTATTCAAATAGCCTGTCTGTAAAATCATGCGACAGTGCAAATGTTGTATCTTAATAGCCAATAAACAGCCTGAAGTACACGTGCCACTGTCTAAATTAGGAAAGCTCGAAATTGATAATTACGACATTTTCGCTGTCGTGGGCAGAGCAACTTTTCTGAGTCCCCTAGAATTTTTGAAGAAATTTCAAATACATCATCTTGTAGACTATTAAGAAAAAACACTATGTAAAGACTTTCATGTTAATTGTGAAATTGCGCGTGGAGTTATTCCATGAAATGTATCACGACAGACAAAATGTTGTGGTAAAGTTCCAAAATCCACAATTCGTGAACGCTTTTCAGTTTTTTATCGGAATATCCGCCTGTCGGTGCATAGAAGTGTAACTGTTCCGAGAGACACCCTTACATTGGATTAAGATATCATCTAAATTCGGATTCTCGAATTGAAAAAGAACTTGATCGATAAAGAAAACTCTCCACTTACTACTTATACCTTCCTTTAATTGAACAAGCATCGACTTCTTATAGACATGATATCATTACCATTAAGAATAATCAAACAACAAGTGAGACCAATATCCTCAATTTCCAAAAGATTCTTACATACATCATATCCATCTCTTATAGATTATGATGGAACCCCATCTTCTTATGTTAAGAAAGAAATTAATCAAAGTGCTTTCAAATTAGATTTACCAACAGTTGAATTGACTTATGATAAACATGAAACTCCAACTCCAACATCAAATAACCCAATAATATTTCTTCATGGGTTATTTGGTTCAAAATCAAATAATAGAACAGTTGCTAAAACATTATCAAAAGGTTTAAATAGAGATGTTTATTGTTTAGATTTAAGAAACTTTGGTGATTCTCCACATTCAGAAATTATGGATTTACCATCTATGTGTGCAGATGTTGAAAATTTTATTTATGAACAACAATTAGAAGAACCAATTTTAATGGGTCATTCAATGGGTGCAAAAGTTGCAATGGGTGTTGCTTTACGTCAACCTGAATTTGTTAGTTTAACTATTTCTGTTGATAATGCACCAGTTGATTTATCTGTTGGTACTTCAGGTTATAGTGTTTTTGGTAAATATGCACATCAATTAATAAAAATTGAAAATGATTCAAATATTCAAAGTTTAAAAGATTGTGATAAAGTTTTAGCTGAAGTTGAAAATAATATTACTATTAGACAATTCTTACTGACTAATATGAAAAAGAATCCAAATGGCCCAGGTTATAAAAGTAGAGTTCCATTAGAGATAATTGCTAAAAATTTAGATTCTATTGCTAGTTTCCCATTTGCTAATAGTGGTAAAAGATATACAAAACCAGCTTTATTTGTTAGAGGTTCTAAGTCACCTTATGTTGCTGATGAATATTTACAATACATTGCTGAATACTTCCCTAAATTTGATTGTGTTGATGTTGAAGCTGGTCATTGGTTAATAAGTGAAAAACCAAAAGATTTTGTTGATGTTGTTAGTAGATGGATTGATTTCAAGGAAGATTACTGAAATTAATTGATGAATTAGATATTATAAATAACATTAAGCTTTACTTCTCTGTACATACATAATACAAGTTTATTTGTAAAATACACGAAATTCTAATTTCTAAGAATCCTTGAATCTTGATCCTTGATAAATTCGCTAGTAAATAAACAAAACTCCACATCAAGTTATCAACAACAAGTTCAACAACATATCTATCGATGGTAAACATCCTGAATAATTAATGATCTATCTTGGAATTCCTAAGCTACAGCTCGATAGAATCCATACATGCATACCATTATCCAAATCA
This sequence comes from Ambrosiozyma kamigamensis, assembly GCA_030572235.1. Lineage (NCBI taxonomy): Eukaryota > Fungi > Ascomycota > Pichiomycetes > Pichiales > Pichiaceae > Ambrosiozyma > Ambrosiozyma kamigamensis. The sequence goes on along the minus strand of JAJLZM010000196.1, from coordinate 88,947 downwards.
TAGGACTTCTACCCCCTATATAATTAGAGTTGGCCGAAGTTGAACACATACATAGCTTATTTCTTATCTGGAAGGATAGTCGGCAAACGTTTCCATCTTATCTTTTTCTCTCTCTTCTATTCAATTGAGCAAATGTTCAGAATAATATAAAAGGAAGTATATTACCAACTAGTTTAATCATGTCAGTGGATGTGGTTGTTTGATTATACTAATTAACGATTATTAAATTAGCTCTTTTAAATTATGATCAGAGTTGGCTCATTTGATGTTAAGACTGAAGACCCAGAATTATTTAAGACTGTCTATCAACCAAAGATTGATGCATACAAGAAGAAATTGCAAGATGGTATTTTAGATGAATACAAGTTACCAGATGAAGCAATTCCAAAAGGATTTGGGTTTGATGTTACTAAAATCCCATTAAAATATTTAACTGAAAAAGAAATTGAAATTATTAATACTCCAGGTTATAAATTAGTTGAATTAATGTCTTTAGGAAAATTAAAAGCAGTCGAAGTTTTTAAATCATTTGCTAAAATGGCTACTGCAGCTCATCAATTAACTAATTGTGTTATGGAATTTCATTTAGATAAAGGATTAGCTAGAGCTAAAGAATTAGATGAATATTTTGAACAAACTGGTAAAACAGTTGGTCCACTACATGGTTTACCAATTTCAACTAAAGAACATTTTGGATGGGAAGGTGAAATTACTCATGCAAGTTATGTTGTTGGATTAGATACTATAGCTGATAAAGATATTTTAATTATTAAATTATTGAAAAGAGCTGGTGCTGTTTTATATATTAGAACTTCGGAACCTCAATCAATGATGCATTTCTGTTCTGCTAATATTATTACTGGTATTACTAGAAACCCAAATAATACAAATTTAACATCTGGAGGATCATCATCTGGTGAAGGAGCAGTTGTTGCAATGAAGGGATCAGTCTTTGGAATTGGAAGTGATATTGGAGGATCGGTTAGAGGTCCAGCAGCATTCTGTGGAGCTATTGGATTAAAGCCAACTCAGAAAAGAGTTACATTTCAAGATGCTTTAACTGGATCAACTGTTGTTCAAGAAGCTGTTTGTTGTGTTTGTGGTCCACTTGCTAGAACATTTGGAGATGTTGATTTATTTATGAAGTCAGTTATTAATTGTGAGCCATGGAAAGAAGATGCTACTTTAATACCAATGTATTGGAAATATGTTCCTAAACCTAAATTAACTGAATTAACAATTGGTATTTGTTTTGATGATGGTGTTGTTAAACCAACCCCACCAGTTTTAAGAGCATTAAATTTTGCAAAATCAAAGTTAGAAGCACAAGGAGTTAAAGTTGTTGAATGGAAACCATTTGATGTTGATTTTCTATTTAGTACAGTTTTTGATATGTATAATCAAGATGGTGGATTTGCACATTGGTCATTATTTAAAAAATCTGGGGAGCCAATTTTACCTTTAACCAAATGGGCATTACAAGGAGGTTGTGGTGATAAAGGATTATCAGTTACTGAATTACAGCAAGCTAGTTTTATTAGAGATAAATATCGTACATTATATCAAGCAAAAATGAATGAACTAGGAATTGATTTTATCTTAGCTCCAGCATATGTTTCAGTTGCACAAATTCCTGAACAAATTCGTTATTGGGGGTATACATGTTTATGGAATATATTAGATTTCCCAGCAATTACATTTCCAAGTGGATTGAAATGTGATCCTGAATTAGATCAACCAGATTTGAATTATAAAACACGTAATGATATGGAAGAATATGAATATAAGTTGTATAAAGATGCAGAGATTTATAAGGGTGCTCCTATTCCTTTTGAATTGATTGGTAGACGTTGGTTTGACGAAGAGTTAGTTAAAGCAGCTGATGTTTTACAATCTGCTATCTTATCATGACTTTATTTGTTCATTTATAGTTTTAATAACTTTTTATATTTAATGTTTTAAAAGACTTCATTATTCTAGCCGTAAGTATATAACTAACTAATGCTTTTTTTATTCCTCTCGTTAGCTCATACGTTTCACTAACTACCTCTAGCTGAAGTCTGGATGTTTTTTAGCTGTTAATAAAGTAGTTGAGATGTTTTTCTGCTTCCTGTACACATAAAAGTTGATGATAAAACTATATAATACTTTTACTCTTGTTACTTACCAACTTTATTTAAAATTTGTCAGTTAAATTATACTCAGAATGACAAAAGATTTACAATATCCACCTCCATATAGTTACGGCTCAAGATATATTATCAACAATGATTTAGACCAGTTCTTCATACAAACTTGTATGATGTCTCAAACTGAATTTAAACTGAGATACTCAACGCCTGTGGTTAATCAAAGAGATGTATTTTTTTCATGTCTAGCTGAAGATTTAATATATGAAAGATTTGAATCCAACAAGGACACAAATAGATTAGAAGGCATCATTTTGATGTCTAAATTAGAAGCTGAAAATAATGATTTTATCAATAATTTTCCCAGTACAGAAAAATACAGAGCTTGGTTTTCAAAGCATAGTGCAATATTTGGAGCTTGGACCTTTTATGAAAGGAGAAATGTTGATGTTATTTGGAAACCTGAAATTTTCCAACCAGAAAACTCAAATACCTATTTAGCAAGATTTTATCATAATGCTGGTAAGTCTCTGGCCAAACTCGAAAAAGGTAGTCAAAAAGTTCTTGGTATAGAAATGTTCAAGTTTTGTCTATTACCAGAAGAAAAAATTGCCAAAGAATATATTGAACTTAGAAAAAAATACTATAGAGTTCTGTGTATATTTCATTTAATTGGAGGAGGAAAATTAGTTGATAGAGTCGATGCCCCTGTTTGCCCTTTTAGTTACTAATCGATAGCTTGTTGTTAGTTTAAGTATAGTTTCTAAATATGACTCTCTTTTTTGGTTCTTGTGGCTCTTCTTATTCTATTGATGCTAATGTTGATTTTGATGCTGCTATTAGTGCTGCTGTTGTTGAGTACGTTGTTGTTGTTGGAAGGGATTTGTGCAGTCTCTTATATTTGAGGAGCTTGTTCACTCCTACAGTACCAGAGTATATTTCGGTATTGTCATTAACATGAGTTGATGAAGAAAGAACCATAAGTTGTTTATTGTTTTTTAAATAATTTTCGATATAAGCGTTCACACGTAATTGAATGGACTGTAGAGGAGACTGAATGTCCTTGATATTGAACAATATGGAATGTTTTATATTATCACAGTTAAGCTATGCCTTATACTAGCCAATGGTAACACGATTAATGAAGAAGAAGTTGAAGAGTTGAAGAGTTGAAGAGTTGAAGAGTTGAAGAGTTGAAGAGAACTATGATACCGGATCCGAATAGGTTAAGCTAATCAATAATTTTAGTTCAAATATATTTAAGATCACAACATATTTGCCTTCCTACAATTTCAAATTAGAATACTAGAAGGATATATATGATATCTAAGAAATCATTATTTAAGAGATTGAATTATCCATTAGGTAGATTATACTCTCAATATTACACAAAGAGTAAGTAAAATCAATTCAATTCTTAATAAATTATAGAAATATACTAACAACTTTTGATACAGCAATTAAAACAATTGATCATGATGTTGTAATCATTGGAGGAGGACCAGGAAGTTAGTTAACAGCAATTAAATCATCACAGTTAGGTTATAATACAGCAATAATTAATAAAAATTTGAATTATTTAGATGAATTTAATCAATTTAATTATGAATGTAAATTATTATTAAATAATTTAAATTTTTATAAAACAATTACAAAAAATGATAATTTAAAGGAAAAAGGAATTGAAATTGATTTAAATAATGTTAATTTGAATTTAAATGAATTAATTAAATTAAAAGAGAATGCAATTGAATCAATTTCTAATGATATTAAAGTTTTATTTGATAAATATGATGTTAAATATTATAATGGATTAGGATCATTTATTGATGAGAATTGTATTAGTGTTGATCCAATTAATGATGATAACAATGAATTAAGTTATATTTTGAATGTTTCAAAACAAATTATAATTTCAACTGGTTGTTTACAAGAAAGTATAGGTGATATTAAAATTGATGAAAATAGAGTTATCAGTTTTAAGAATTCATTTAAGTTATTAAATAACAATGATATTAACAAGAATATATGTATAATTGGTGGTGATTCAATTGGATTGGAAATTGGATCAATTTATTCAAGATTAGGATATAATGTGATTATAATTGAAAAATTAAATCAAATTGGTGGATCGAGAATTGATTTTGATATATCTAAGAAATATTTATATTATTTAACTAGAGAAGAAACTAATTTAAAGTTTAAATTAAATTGTAATGTTATAAATACAATTGTTAATAATGATAAAGTGATTATTGAATATAAAGAAAATAATGAATTAAAGAGAATAGAATCAGATTATGTTATAGTTACAAATGGTAATAAACCTGATATAGAAAGTTTATATGGTGAATCAATTGGATTAGAAGTAGATAATGAAGGGAATTTTAAAGTTGATGATGAATTTAAATCAACTAAATTTGATCATATTAAATGTATTGGAGATTCAATTAAAGGAGAGAAATTATCAAATGAACGATTATTAATTGAAAGTGAATCAGTATTAGAATCAATTAAATGTAATATTAATTATGAATATTTAATACCAAAGATAATAATGACAAATCCGGAAATTGCATGGTGTGGTAAAACAGAAGAACAATTGAAATTAGAAAAGATTGATTATAAGGTTGGTCAATTTCCATTCATTGCTATTTCAAGAGCCAATGCAATTGAATTAAATATTGAAATTAAAGGATGGATCGAAGTTGTAGTTGATTCAAAACCTAAAATATTAAGTGTTCATGCAATTGAAAGTAAAGGATTAATTAAAGTTCTAGTTGATTCAAAAACAACTAAAATATTAGGTGTTCATATAATTGGAGATCAAGCTAGTGAATTGATTTCAGAAGGGTTGCTAAGTGTTAGATACGGAGCCAGTGTTGAGGATGTGTATAGAGTGTGCCATGGCCATTCTACTATGAGTGAAGGCTTCAAAGAGGCCTGTATGGCAGTTTTTGGAAAACCTATAAATCGTTAAAACTATGTATCCCTTTTGTGTTGTCTCCGCGTCAAACGGGCTTTAACGCCCGCGCACCCCTGCACCGCGGGCCCGAGCTCGTTCGGATGAGTGTGAAGCATGTAACAAGTTATTACTACAACCTGTTTTCCTGCCTTTGACGGTACTGTCTTTTCCACCCAATTCCTTTCTTTTATAGATCAAAGTATTCAATCAATCGAAATATGTTAAGATCATTCAATAGTTCACAAGCCAGATTCTTTTCTTCTGCCAGAATCCTAGCTGAAGCAGCAAAGAGTATGTTTGATTTACTTTGATAACAATAAACTCCGCTTTTACTTTTTACTTTTTACTTTTTTTACTAACAAACCTCAATTAATTGTGATTTTTGAAAATATAGAAAGCCATGATGTTGTTGTTATTGGTGGTGGTCCAGGTGGTTATGTTGCAGCTATTAAAGCAGCACAATTAGGATATGATACTGCCTGTATTGAAAAAAGAGGTAAATTAGGTGGTACATGTTTAAATGTTGGTTGTATTCCATCAAAAGCATTATTAAATAATTCTCATTTATATCATCAAATTCAAACTGAATCTAAAGCTAGAGGTATTGATGTTAAAGGTGATGTTTCAGTTAATATGGAAAATTTCATGAAAGCTAAAGAAACCGCTGTTAATCAATTAACTGGTGGTATTGAAATGTTATTTAAAAAAAATAAAGTTAAATATTATAAAGGTTCAGCATCATTTGTTGATGAACATAATATCAAAGTTGATCCAATTGAAGGTGGAGAAGAAGCTGTCTTAAATGCCAAACATATTATTGTTGCAACAGGATCAGAAGCAACCCCATTCCCAGGTATTGAAATTGATGAAGAAAGAATTGTTACATCTACAGGTGCATTATCATTAAAAGAAGTTCCAAAAAGATTAGCCATTATTGGAGGTGGTATTATTGGATTAGAAATGGGATCAGTTTGGTCAAGATTAGGTAGTGAAGTTACAGTTTTAGAATTTAATACAGCAATTGGAGCAGGTATGGATGGAGAAGTTGCAAAGGCAACACAAAAATTCTTAACTAAACAAGGATTAAAATTCCATTTAGGTGCTAAAGTTACCAAAGGTGTTAGAGATGGAGAAATTGTTAAGATTGAATATGAAGATACTAAAAAAGGAGAAACTGTTGCATTTGAAGCTGATGTTTTATTAGTTGCAGTTGGTAGAAGACCATATACAGAAGGATTAAATGCTGAAGCAATTGGATTAGAATTTGATAATAAGAATAGAGTTGTCATTGATTCTGAATATAAAACTAAATTTGATCATATTAGAAGTATTGGAGATGTTACATTTGGAGTTATGTTGGCACATAAGGCTGAAGAAGAAGGTATTGCAGCCGTTGAATATATTAAGAATGGACATGGACATGTCAATTATGGAAATATTCCATCAGTTATGTATTCACATCCAGAAGTTGCATGGGTTGGACAAAGTGAAGAACAATTAAAAGCAGCTGGAATTAAATATAAAGTTGGTAAATTCCCATTCATTGCCAATTCCAGAGCTAAGACTAATCAAGATACCGAAGGATTTGTTAAATTTTTAGCTGATGCGGAAACACAAAGAGTGTTAGGTATTCATATAATTGGACCTAATGCAGGAGAGATGATTGCAGAAGGTGGATTAGCATTAGAATATGGAGCCAGTACCGAAGACATTGCCAGAACTTGTCATGCCCACCCTACTTTGAGTGAAGCCTTCAAGGAAGCTGCTTTGGCCACCTTTGACAAGCCAATTAACTTTTAAGTAAATAGTGTTTAGCTGAATAAAATAAATAAATAAGTAAAATATGAAAATGCAAATAGGATAAAGAATTGCGTATGAAATCCCCGCGTTTGCGGAACAGCCGCGCCGCCGCACCGCACCGCTTACGTAACGCAGTCACACCCGTTTTGCTCTTCACAAAACAGTGTTTTACAGTGTTTTACAGTGTTTTACAGTGCTGTTTTCCTCCTGCCCTGCCACTGGAACTGCTGAACTGCTGAAACGGCCACCACCTCCTCCCCTACCACTGCTCCCTGCTGCTCTCTGTTCTCCGTCTGCAACTGCTCTTTTCTCAATTTCCGGGGAAACGTTTAAAATTTCTCAATAACAATAACTATACTATTACTATTACTATCCTCTGACTTATCCTACAACTATCCTCCAAACAAACAATGAACCAATCAAACCTCCACACCTGCCACGAGGACGCCCAATACGGCCACACTGGCGAACACTTCAGACTCTCTTACACCCAAAATTCAATGGTTGGTCATGGTTCTTTTGGTTATGTTTATCAAATTAACTTGATTCCTTCAAATACAAAAGCTGCAATTAAAAGAGTCTTACAAGATAAAAGATTTAAAAATAGAGAATTAGAAATAATGAGATTAATTAAACATAAAAATATTGTCGATTTATTAAGTTTTTTTTATAAATCAAATGATAAAGATGAATTATATTTACATTTAATTTTAGAATTTATACCTGAAACTTTATATAAATCTTCTCATTATTATATTACAAGAAATAAAACAATGCCTTTATTTGAAATAAAACTATATTCTTATCAATTAATTAGATCTTTAAATTATATTCATTCTTTAGGTATTTGTCATAGAGATATTAAACCTCAAAATTTATTAATTGATCCAATTCATGGTTTATTAAAATTATGTGATTTTGGTTCTGCTAAAATATTAAATCCAAATGAACCAAACGTTTCATATATTTGTTCAAGATATTATAGAGCTCCAGAATTAATATTTGGGGCTAGAAATTATACAACTAAAATTGATATTTGGTCTGCTGGTTGTGTTATTGCTGAATTAATCTTAGGTCAACCTTTATTTCCTGGGGAATCTGGTATTGATCAATTAGTTGAAATTATTAAAATTTTAGGTACTCCATCAAAAGATGAAATTAAATCAATGAATCCAAATTATATGGATCATAAATTCCCATCAATTAAACCAATTCCATTAATTAAAATTTTTAAAAATTTAGATTTAGAAATGATTGAATTATTATCTTTAATTTTAAATTATTCTCCAATTAAAAGATTAAATGCAATTCAATTATTAACTTTAAATGTTTTTAATTTTTTTAGAGATGAATCAAATTTTAAATTAAAATTTCCAAATTTTAGAAATTTTAAATTAGATAATCAAATTGAAATTAAAATACCCGATTTATTAGATTTTTCAAAAAGAGAATTATCTGTTGATCCAAATTTAATTCATGATTTAATACCTAATTGGAAATTAAAATCTTATTATAATGATTATGGTATTGATTTAATTAATAATTTTGTTCCATATACAAAAGATGAATTAATGAATCCTCATTTAAATTAATTATATAATTAACTATTTTACGTAACGTATTTTTTTGATTTTCTATATTTGTTGATTTTTTTTTTTTTTTTTGTTTGTTTGTCGTCCTTTTTCATGATTATGATTTTATTATTCTTATTTTCCTATCCCCATTTTCTTTTTATTTTTATTTTTGTTTTTGTTTTGTGATTAATTTTATTTCAATTCCCTTACTATTTAATTGTATATTCTATAGTTCTTATTAAATGAATTTTTTTTGGTTAAAATTATTAATAAAATAAAAAAATAAATAAAAAAAAATAAAAAAAAAAAAAAAAATAAATTCGCTTTAAATAAATAAAATAAATTAATATTTACTTTCAAGTTGCCCTTTTTACTGTTTATATTTACAAATTATACAATAAATATGTCCAAAAGAAGAGAACTAGGAAGCCCGTCAACACCAAGAATACGGCCACCTCAACAAACACCAACGATATCAATAAAAGAAGATGAACAATCAATGTTAAATTGCCCAATTTGTAATGAACCAATGATTACTTTAAATCAATTAAATCAACATTTAGATGATGAACATACAACTAAATCAACAATAGTTGATAATGATTTTAAAAAATGGTTTAATAGTTCACTTAATTATTTATCTCCAATAAGTTCATCAAGTGATTTGAATTCATTAAATAATAATAATAAATCTAATAAAAACAATAATGGAAAATTAAAATTAGAATTAAATGAAAATGGTAATAATTTTACATTAAATACTTCAAATACACCAAATCAAAGTCCTGATAATATAGATAAAGGTACATTTGAAATGGCAATGACTCCATTATCTCCACAAAAACAACAATTAATTCAAAATATAATAATACCAAAATCTCATTGGATGAAATCAATACCAAATCAAAAATGTTGTTTTACAAATTGTAATAAAATTTTAAATATTAAAAATGGTATTATTAATTGTAGAAAATGTGGAAAATTATATTGTAATTTACATGGAAGATATAGATTAAAAATTAATGAAAATTTAAATTATGATGAATTAAATGGAATTTTTGTTAGATCATGTGAATTATGTTTTATAAATAAACCAAATTGGAAATTAAATGATGGATTAACAATTAATTTAAGTTTAAAATATAATAATTTAAAAGATAAATTTATTGATTTAAAATTAATTCAATTAAATAAATTTAAAAAATTAATTAAAATTATAAATTTTTTAATTAAAATTGAAAATAATTTAAATAATTTTAAAAATTTTAAAATTTTTGAAAAAAATTTAGTTAATTGGTCAAATGATTTAACTAATTGTTATATTTGTCATTTAAAATTTTTAACTTTTAAATCAATTTTTAATTATAATAATAATGAAGATGATTATACAATTTCAAGAAGACATCATTGTAGAATTTGTGGGTTTTGTGTTTGTGATGATTTAAATAAAGGTTGTTCAATGAATGTACCAATTAATTTAATTATTGAATTATTAAATTATGATGATCAAAATAATAATAATAAATTTGAAGAATTTAAAAAATTAAAAGATTATAAATTAAGATTATGTTCAATTTGTAAAAAACAAATATTTAATAAAATTTTAATTTTAAAAGATAATAATCAAATTGAAAAAAAATCAATTTTTATTGAATTATTTAATCAATTTAAAATTTTAAAATTTAAATTTAATAAAGAATATAATAATAGTCATAAAGATTTAATTTTATTAATTGATTTATTAAATAAAATTGAAAAATTAAGTAAATTAATTACAAATAAAATTGAAAATTCAAAAGATGATGATTTTAAAACTGATGAATTAAAAATTATTAAAAATTTAAATTTATCAATTATTTTATATTTACAAGAATATTTACCAATTTTAAGAAGATTACAACAAGAACAAATTAAAAATGAATTAAATTTATCAATTACTCCATCACCTGAACCAACATCAGTACCATCAATACCAATACCAACTAAAAAAGATATTAGAGTTGATAGAGAAAAATTAATGGTTTTAAATGAACAAAAATTTTTAATTGAAAATCAAATTAATAATTTTAAAAAATTAAGAAAATTTGATGATTTAAAAATTTTAAATGAAAATTTAACTGATTTAAATTTAGAAATTAATGAATTAGAAAAGAAATTAGGTGATTTTGGTTTTTAAAAGAATTAGCATTACTGTATAATAATAATATAAATTAATTAATATATGCATTAACGTAACATGTATAAATAAAAACAATTAAAACCCAGGGCCAAATAGTAGTATAAAAATATATAAATCTTAGTAAAGTTTAGCAGCATTAATTGCATCTTTCTTTGCTTGCTTCTTATTCTGTTTATTATGTTTTTTATTACCTTTATTACTCAATTTATTATTATGAAATGGAGTTTTTAAATTACCTTTAATTGAATTTAATTTAAAAAATTCATCATCTAATTCTTCAGTTGAATTAATTAATGCAGCTTGTTTACCACCATGAGTTCTTAAATGTTTATTATTTTTTGATTTTTCTAAATCATTAGTTGATAAATGTGATGAAAATGTTAATTTATTTAAATCTTTTGATAAATCAAATTCATTAACTTTTAAATTTGCATTTAAGATAGCTTGAATTAATTGATTTTTACGTTGTATTGGTAATCTATCTAATGTATATAATTTTTCATTAAATTTTATACATTCTTCAATTGTTAATCTTGATCCATCAGTATTTGGTGGTGGTTCAACATATAATAATTTACCATTAACATAATCTTTTAATATATATCTTGATGCTCTTGGTTCATCTGCTGAACCAAAACCTTGGGTCATATAACCTCTTGATCTTGCATATGCTGTTAATAATTCTTGTGAGGTTGGTATACCAGATCCTCCTTCATCAACTGGTCTAATTGGAATTGTTATACCATATGTTGCTTCAATGAAATATTTTGGTATACGTTGTGCAACTAATTGTGTTGGACCAGTAAATTCTCTTAATTGATCAATTGGTAAAACACCATTACAAACCAATTCACCATTTGTATATGCAAAGTTTGGAAAAACTAAACCAGGACAATCACATAATATAACTTGATCTGATAATAATATAGTTTGAAAATGTTTTGTTTTACCTGGTGTTGAAGAAACTGAAACTTTTTTAGATCCAACTAATGCATTAATTGTTGATGATTTACCAACATTTGGATAACCAACTAAACCAATTTGTATACGTTTTGGTTGTCCTTTTGGTGCCTCTGATAATGGTTCATCTGGTGCTTCTCTTAAAAATAATTCTTCTAATTCATCAACTGTTAATATTTTAGTTAATTCTGATGGATTATTTGATTCAACTTCATCTTCTTCATTAACTTCTAAATTTTTCATTGATTGTTTTAATTCTTCATATTCTTCTTGTAATTTCATTATCTCAAGTCTTTCATCTTCATCTAAATCTTCTAAATCTTCTTCATCAAAATCAAATTCATCTAATTCATCATCTAAATCAATTGAAACCGTCTTCTTTTTCTTATTCTTTTTAGGTTTATTATTAGATGGTGTTATAATTAATGAAGGATCTATTAAACCTTGTGCAATTGCGTCTTCTTCTTGTTTTTGCTTTTCTAATATTTCATTAGCTTTTGCAGCACTGAAAAATGTATATTTAATATCATTTTCAATAAAATATTTAGCCCAAGTTAATCTTTGTTCATAATTTAATAAATCAGCTTTATTAACTAATAATAAATTACGTTTTAAAGGATTTAATTCTTTAACATATGCTTCTAAATCACTTGATCTAAATAATAAAGGATTTCTAGCATCAACAATTTGAACAATTAAATCTGATCTTTCAACAACTCTCCATAATTGTTTCCAAACCATTATATTTCTTTCAAATGGTGTTAATAATAAATCATGATTTTCTTGCAACATTGCTAATTCTCTTCTCCATTCTAAAAATGCATCACTTTCTAATCTTTCTAATTCAAATTTTGTCATATTTGTATCCCATTTTGGTCTTCTTGGAACAATTAAATCATTTTGAAATTCTTTTTGCATTTTAAATTTCTTAATTTCTTCATCAGTACTTAATAAATAAGGATTATAATTACCTGATGAACCACTTAATGCTGGATCAATATTTTGATTATTAACTTTAATAATTTTAACAGTTGAATTTCTATCAGCTTGAAAATCTGTATCTGCTAACTCAGCAGTATTTAAAAATTCATCTAATGCATTTTCTTGTGTAACTGATCTTAACTTAACCCAATCAGCTTCTTTCTTTTCTGTAGTAAAACGCATTTCACCATCAGGTAGATAATAAACTTGATCTTTATCATTTTTAATATTTCTAATTGAACGACCTAAACCAATTGTATTCTTATTTTTATGAGGGGTGTTTTTTGGACCTTTTGGAGGTTTCCATTTCTTTGGTTCTGTCTTCTGAGGAGGCATTCTTATAGTTATTTATTTGATTAAAAAATCACTAAAAAAATCACTAAAATAAAAATAAAATAAAAAAATTAAAAAAAAAAAAAAAGAGGGTCGTGTGTGCGCCAGATGTGGCTAATTTTACTGCGCCAAGAGAGTCCGGAGGTAACCACCAGTCCGGAGATAACCACCGTTATGCTTAGAATCAGAAGAATCTCCTTGAATCTTGATCAATTCACAATTTGTAGGTATCAACAACTACTATTAGGTATATCAACCACCATATATTTAGACAATTACTATAGCTCAGCATGCTTCTGCTCTTTAATGACCGAAATACAGCTCAAATAGGATAATTCAGCCTTCCAGTTATCGATCGAAAGTCTTGGTATATAAAATTGTATGGTGGTTCAAACTATCTACTCCTTTGATTCCTTTTGATGTGTTGTTCTTCTTTCTTCTTCATAAGAATACTGTCATTGATTTTGATTGTTTGGTTACATCATTTAGAGTCCCAGTTGCTGAATTCTCTCCCTTTTAATTTCTAATTTAATTTGCTAAGTTCTTACTAATAATGTCTGGTTCAGAAGACGGTTACGATAGTTCATCTCATGGTGGTTCTTCAAGAAGTAGTTCTGATCATCAAGAAAGTCATCATTCAAGCCATCATTCGAGTCATCATTCAAGTCATCATTCAGGAAGTCACCACTCAAGAAGTAGTTCGGAACATGGTGGTCATGGACCAGAAGGATATGGTCAGGAACCTTTTCCAGGTGGACAAGGTCATGGGCAAGGTGGTTATATTAATCAACAACCTCCACCAGTTCAACAACCTCAAGCTCATTATAATGAAAAGCCTCCTCCATCTTCCCAAAATAACGAAGGTGGTTCATGTTGTTGTTAGACATGATTTGCTTTGTTAATTTGATTTCAATCTGATATTTTAAGTTTTGGTTTTTTTCCGTTACATTTCATTTTTATCTCTGTTCTATCAATACAATATACTACATATTTTAATTGATATTCAATTAGTTTAGTTTAGATCTCTACCTCATTTTACCAACGTTACAATTGTTTTTTAGTTCTCATATAATACATATATATTATATATAGTATTTGGCTGAAGAAGAAGCAGATAGCTTTATCATCAAATGCCCTGATTTTTTATTTAATTACATTTACACTATACTGAGTATTTCAATTCCATGTACGTTAAACTGGCTTTGTAAGTGAAAGACGTCTAAATTAATTAAAAATGTTACTGATTTTTTCTTGATAACGATAATCCTAAGTTCATATAGCAGAAGTTAATTGTATATACTACAGTATTTACTGTAATTGCCAATTGCCTATACTATTAAGGTTGATATTACTTGGTAATTAATATACATTTCTTCATATAATTTTCAGGTTTTTTAATCAATTGTTTCTCGAGGTGAACAAGTAATTGTTTTGGCTATAATACGTGATACATAACCTTTCATTCTTTATCAATTCATATTATATTTCATAATCATAGCTACTATAGTTATGATTATCAAAATTTATCACTAGTGCTTTCTCTTTCTCTTTCACTGATTTATGAGCCGCAATGATTCGGTTCTTTTAATCAATGATGCGCATATATGAATCGAATCGAATATAATCGTCATTGTCCTTATCTTCAGTTGGCTATATGATATATATCTCCTTAATTTGATGTGTTGTTTCTCTTCTTCATATAAGAATACTGCCATTTCCTGTTGATTGTTTGATTAAATCATTGAGAGTGGCAGTTACTGAATTTTTTTTCTTCAATAATGTCTGGTTCAAAAGAAGGTTACGATAGTTCACCTCATCATGGTGGTTCTTCGAGAAAGAGTTCTGATCATCAATCAAGTCATCATTCAAAAAGTACAAAGAGTAGCTCAGAACTTGAAACTGGTTATGTTAGACAACAACCCCCAGAAGTTCAACCTCATCATAATGAAATTTCTCCATCTTCCCAAACTGATGATGAAAGTTCATGTTCATGCTGTCACCTTCAATGTGGTTGTTTAAGTGTTATTTGTTCGTTTAGAAGACATTAATTCCATTGTTTGATATTCAATTAGTTTAGTTTATTTTTGTTTTTCTTTATCATACACACATTACAATTGTTTTAATTTTCATACCATATGTATAGTATTTGACTGAAGGAGAAGTCAGTTTTATGAAGAAGTTTTATCAATAAATATCATTATTACATGCAAAACTGGTATCCGAAAGACATGTAGTATTAATGATTCTTTCTTGATGCTGATAAGACCATTTCCTTTAATTGTCTATTCTATTCTATATACGATTCATTTTTTTGAAGAATAGAAATTAAACAGCCGGACCAGACAGCCCAAATACGCCTAGAATATTAAAAGTTAAAACTTATATAACTTAACTATAATTAAGCAAAAATAAGCATTAACTATAAATCTAGCTATATAGATAAAGTCGATAATTTCAATATAACACATTTTTTTTCATTCATCTCCATCAAGTATATGCAGACATGAAAAACTCAATTTAATGAAAAATGTAAGTTAATTTAGAATGAATGAAATTCAATTAAATACATATATATATTAAGTCAAGTTAAAATTTTAAGAAAATATCGAGTCACAATACACTACAAAAAACCGTTATAATAGTTCATCATGCCCCGAAATTTCTTAAAAATTGAAATCTCTACAACAACGTACCATTCCCAATTGGTTATACGTACTCCATACAAATGATACAATCAAAAAACAATATAATGTAGTATAAATAGTTAGAGGGCTGCATATTTAATATAATAAAATCATTATTATGAAATAAAAAAAATACACAATGAAAGGAGATCTGGAGACCTGGGCAGGTAAAATCATTAGACGTTGATTTGCAGAAATACAGAAATTGAAACCATGATTGCTGTGGTAGCTACTAAATATATCACATCAGGAGTAGTATAAATAGCCCATCATATCCTATAATTTCAATTTATCCCAACCCCTTACATGTATACCCTTCTTTTTTATCCAAAAGACCCTTTTTTTGAAGCTTATATAATATTTTATCATGGCTGCCACCAAAACCAAGAGCACCAAAGGTACCACAACAGCTGATTATAAGAAGACAGCCAAGACATTGATCACTGCTGGTAAGAAATTCCAAAAAGCATATAAAGCAGCTGAAGCTAAAAAGGCTGCTACCACTACAGCTACCACCACTACTGCTGCTGCTACCACTACCACAGCTGCTGCTACTACTACAGCTGCTGCTAGCACAAATACAGCCGACAATGAAAAGGTTTCTGATCAAGAAGATAATGACGATGACAACGACGACGAAGAAGAAGATAATAACGATGAAGAGGAAGAAGAAGAAGAGGAAGAGGAAGAGGAAGAGGAAGAATCAGTGCAACAAGACGATGATGATGATGACGATGACGCTTGCTGCTGCCAGTAATTCATTATAACTATTTTATTTATTAATTTCCAAACCCTTTTACAGTTTAATACCATAATTAAATTATCGATGTTTTCAGTAATATATAAATTTCAAATTTGTAAACAATACCCGCTCTGCCGCTCCGCCACCCGCACACACAGCCGCGAGCCCACTGTTTTTGTTTTCATTTGCAATTGAAATTCGATCAAAATAATGTGTCAAAATTAATTTTTTGATCATCCTCTGTTACAAGCCTGATTTCACTAATTTGAAATTTCAGACCCTATACTCCACTGAACTCCCAACTCAGCTTCTTCAGTGCTCCATATACGCTCGTTCTAGTTTAGTCCCTCTTTACTTTCTTTTCTTAACACCATGTCCTCTTCAGCTGCCTCCATCGAGCAATCTGACACAGAATCAGCCTACTTCACAGATGCTCATTCTCATATAACTGATTTCAGCAGTGATGATGAAATTGGATTCGATTCTGACAATGATGACTCCCATCATGCTGTTGGTGATAACCTTGCTCAACCTGTTGGTGCATACACAGAAGAAGACAATGAATTGACTCCTCAAGCCACTATTACTGAACATGATCAGATTCCTCCAATGTCTGATCAACCAGATCCAGTTAAAAGATCAGATACTGTTCATGAACATCACCACAATTTAACTGATGGTACTTCTATCATTCCAGCTACTGCAACAAGCAAAACTCCTACTGATCCAAATCCCGTTTCCTCAAACATTGATAAAGGTAAAATTACCACTGAAGCTGTTCCAGTTACTCCTATTGTTGATACAAATAAGAAAACTATTGATTCTGTTACTGCTTCTCCAATCATTAAGAAAAATGATGTTACCACTCAGCCGATCACTACTTCTTCAGACATTGATAAGAACCAAGAAATTACCCATGAACTTGAACCAGTTGTTACACCAACACATAGAACTTTAGATCCTTTTGTTTTAGCTAAACAAGGCACTCCTTCACCAGTTAAAACATCTCCTTATAACTCTAAGGCCCCAGCTACAACCTTTGGTACTTCTGTACTTACTACACCAACTGAAGAAACAACTACTGCAACAATTGAATCATCTACCCCTTCTGCAGTCCCAAAAGGTGAAATAATAAACGAGCAACCTACAGCTGTTGAAACACCATCTTCAGAAACACCTACATCAAAACCAACTCCAAAGAAAGCCTTAGTTTCAAAGCATACTCAGGATGAAGAGTCTCAAGAAGGTCATTGCTATTGTTGTGGTTATTGTTCAGGCGTTACCTGTGATAATGGTCCTATTTCATTCCTTACAGCTGCTATTCGTGCTACATATACTCATATTTTCAAAAGATCTAGTTCTAAAAAATAGTAACCTTCCTTCCTATATCATGTTTTTTTTACTGAGTATGGATTTAACTTTTTCTTTTCCTTTTTGTTGGGTTTCTTAAATTCTCTGATTATTCAGTTGTTCTGTTCTAATTTTTTTGCTTCTCTTCTTTACCGTTTTTACTGTATTCTAACAGTTATTTCACATCATAGATTTTTTCTTTTTTTTCTTTACTACAGTACTTACTATACCTATCACTAACCAGAAGTCTTTCTTTGTTTGCCTATGTTTTCCCATGTTTGCCTATGTTTGTCATTTTATCTTTTATCAAAAATAGTTTTTTTGTTGTTTTCATTTAATTAATTTTATGATTAATTTTTCACCTTGTTCTGGGTTCTGTCGTATTCTTTTTATGATGTTGAATTATTATCACATTATTGTTGTTTAATTCACTGATTCTTTTAATATTCACTTTTTGTTTTTCTCTTTTAGTTCTCTTACAACTATAATTATTATTTCTATCTTTTTAGTCAAGTTTATATACTACTTTTACAAACATCATTTTTTAATACTTTCTAGTTTATTACTTACACCAATAATGGTGTCTTCCTAATATTAATAATTAATTAGTTAACATAATTTTAATTTAAAAATCAAAAAAATAATAAAATAACCTGTAAGTGCAAAAAATCAACTACAAAACTCCATATTATCTCATCATAGCTTCTTTACTCCAAGGTAAATCGTTAGCTTCATATTTTTTCAAAGGAACATCATAAGGTAATCTAATTGGATATTTAATTAAATCTTGATCATCATTTCCACTTTCTAATTTCAAACCTAATGCATCACTACCAAAAACAGGAGTTAAAACAATTCTTTTATTTCCATTAATATTCTCATTTAATTTAATTGTTTTAGGATTAATTAAAACACCAGTTTCAAACGAACTAACTTGATATTTATGAACTTTTTGTTTATTTGAATTTTTAGCAACTGATCTTGGTTGACCCCATGCTTGCTTTGATAAATTTGCTGATGTTAAAAGAAACCATTTTAAAGAGGTAAAGTTATCATCTGTTGCAGTATATGTTTTAGCATGGGCAGATAAATGTGATCTACCTGCTTTACTATCTGATTTAGTTTTATTTGGATTCCATCTATGAAAGAATTTCTTTAATGTTTTATAATGGAATCCTGGTGCATCTGTTTTAGCTCCTGGACTCTTTTCCATTTGATAGAATAATGCTTGACCAGATGTTTTACCATAATAATTAGACACAATTTCTTTATCTGTAGGCCATATTATAATTGGTTCATTAGTATAATTTGGATTATTAGAGAAAGCAAAATCAGAATCTTTTAATAATTCAGAACTTCCTTCCATTATGCTTGTTAATAAATGAGTAAAGATATTTCTTGATCTGGAATCAACTGGGTATGCAATTGTAGATGGTTGTGCGATTAATTTGGTATTTTTAGGAGTATATAATGAATATTCATGCATTAATTGATAAAGTTTACCATAACCAAATAAATTAGATTTAGATGAAAATTTATTTGGTTTAAATTCACCAATTTCAAATTCATAGTCCCCAGGAGATGATGCTATGAATTGTGCATCAATTTTATTAAAATCAAATTGAGATAATTCTTTAATTAATTCATCAAAATCACTCAATCTATAGTTTCTAATATATTTAATTAAATCTTTCTTAAAAATGATACCGTTATCTTTAATTAAATCTAAATCATTTCTTTCAAAATCTTTATAATCTTTTTCATCTTTTAATTTTTTTAATCTTGGAGATAACCATGCCATTTGAGTTTGTAAATTATAATCAGCAGATAATATATTCATAGTATGGACAACAATTTGACAAGTATTATCATTAAAGAAATTAATCATCATTTTAGTATGATGTGAACCGAATTGAGGACAAGTAACTGATATATTACGAATTCTAAATTGTAATTTATCTTCCATATTTAATGATAAATGATCAGGATTACCTGAATTAATTAATATAATTTCAGAATTTAATGGATCTGCCTTGATAAACGAGAGAAGAAATCCAGCATCAATCATAAAATTAAATTGATATGTTTTTTTTAGAATTGTTGAACCAACTAAATCATTCATTGAAACTGTATCAACATTCGCCTTGCCATTATGATATGAATTAGAATATGCTTGATTTGATATCAATCTGATCTGTGATTTATATGCTGTAGTAGGATTAATTGGAAACGATGATTTAGATGAGAGAGGTTTAGATTTCTTTGTAGAAGTGGAATTGTCTTGATATTGCTTCTTGTGCGTTATAGGCAATGATGACTTTTTCAATATTAAATCAGCTGGAGTTGAAATTGTGGGTTTCCTTCTCTCTTCTTGTATAGAGGGTGTTGCTGATTCTGTAGAAATAGGAACCGAATTGGGATCATGGCCTAGTTTTGCTCTCTTAAGTCTTCTAGTAGCAGCTTCAGCAGCCAATTCCCTCATTGTAAGGGGTCTCTTTTCTAACTTATTTTTAGTTGAACTATCTTTTGATTTAGTAACAATTGGTCGTGACGATGATGTTTCAACAACTGTTATTTGGTTGTCTGATTCATCACTTTCAGATTCAGTCTCTGAAGGGATTTCAATGTTCTCATTGTGATGTGACTGCTGCTTCTTGCTGTTAATAGGCTGTGTGCTTTTGTCTTCTATGATTTCTATGTCACTATCAGAGTCTGACATTGTTCTTGTTGCCCTAGGAAGTAAGAAACCCAAATCTATGTATTACAAAAAAGCTGAAAAAGATACGCGTTCATCGTGTTTATACAGTTCTAAGTTCTAACTTTACTAACTTTTTAGAAATTCAATACAATTTTAAAGATCAATTAGAAAATAACAAAAATAAGTTCATAAAATACTAATACTATAAAGAATACGAAACCTTTGGTGGCTCCAGGCCTCTCTTTCTATATTCCTTCTCTTTAGCTTCTTTACTCCAGGCAACATCACCATCTTCATATTTTTTTAATGGAACGTCATAAGGTAATCTAACAGGAAATCTAATAATATCACTTTCATCAGAAGAATCATCTAATGTATCTTTTCCAAATGATGGAACTAGTACAACTTTTTTATGTTCATCTCCTTTATTCTTAGCTAATGTTTGAGGATTAATTAAGATACCAGCTTCGAAAGACGATATCTCATACTTCTTAGTTTTATTCTTTAATGCCCAAGGCTCAAAAGCTTTAAAACCTTTTGGTGCACCCCAAGCTTGTCTTGATAAATTAGCTGATGTTAATAATAACCATTTTAAAGATTTAAAATTATCTTGAGTTGCAGTATATGTTTTAACATGAGCAGATAAATGTGATCTACCTGCCTTACTATCTGATTCAGTTTCATTTGGATTCCATTTGTATAGGAATTTCTTGACTGCATTATAATGTAAAGAGTAACCATCGGATTTACTAGTTGCACTTTTATCAGTTTGTAAGTGGATCGGTTCACCTGACTCAAGACCTTTATAATTTGAAACTATTTCATTCACAGTAGGCCAAATAATTGCCAATTCATTTGAATAATTTGGATTATTAAAAAAATTGAATTTATCATCTTTAATTAAAATTGATGATCCTTCCATAATACTAGATAATAGATGAGTAAAGATATTTCTTGTTTTGAAGTCTAATGGAAATGATAGAGCAGATGTTTGAGCAACTAATGTTGTATTCTTAGGAGTACCTAAATCATATTCTTTAAATAATTGAAATAATCTACCATAGCCATATAAATCTGCTTTATGATCAAACTTATTAGCTTTGAATTGATTAATATCAAATTGGTAATCACCTGGCGATGAACCGATGAATTGAACATCAATTGGTTGAAAATCGTATTGAACAATTTCTTCAATCAATTTATTGATGCTCGCATTTTTATAAGATTTTAAATATTTGATAAAATCTTTTTTGAAAATTAATCCATTATCTTGAGTTAAATTAAGAGAATCATTAAGATAATCTGTTGATTCACCATCTAATTTTTTTAATTTTGGAGAAACCCAAGCCATTTGAGTTTGATTTTCATAATCCATTTGAGTTAAATTCATTGTATGAATGACCAATTGGCAAGTATCATCAGTGAAGAAATTAATCATAATTTTAGAATGATGTGTTCCATATTTTGGTAATGAATTCATTAATTCAACCTTTTTGATATTATAGTTTAATCTATCTTCATCAAATAATTCCAGGTGATCTTGTGAACCAGAATTAACAAAAAATATTTCCACTTCTTTTGGATTAGCTTTAATAAAAGGAAGAAAAAAACCAGCTCTAATGAAATAATTGAACTGATATGTCTTTTTTAATAAAGGTGAACCAACCAAATCATCCATTGTAATTGTATCAACATCACCATTACTTTTTTCGAATTCTTTATTATATTTAGGATTTGAAAATAATCTAATTGGTGATTTATATTCAATTGAATTTAATTTTGATTTTTTAGAGGCATCACCAGATGTTTCATCTCCATCATCACTTCTGGATCTTTTCTTAGGACTGTGTTGATCATGATGGTGGTGGTGGTGGGATTTATGCTCAATTGTTTTGAGGGAGGCATCACTATGCTTGTCTGTCATTCTGAAGTTGAAGTTTGAATAAGAAAAAGAAAAGAAATAGAAAGAATCTGTAATTATTACTGTTTTAGTTTATTAGAAGAAGCAATGTTTGCTTACATATAATTTACGGTACAAACTGGCACGTGCGATACAGAGCGCTGATTGGTGTATCAGTGTACAACATTTTCCCTGATATACTCGTATTTTTCTAAAAAAAAAAGAAGTTGTTTTTTAAAAAAGAGGTTGTATTTGACTTTCTTTTTAATCATAAATAGCTGGACCATACAATCATTATGTTCACCTGATTCACATCTGTTAAGAGATTGTATCAATTTGTCATATCACCCATCTATTGCGTTGTACCTTCAATTAAAGTCCTTACCTATCTCTTTTCTACCACAACTAACAAGCTAATTCCATATATATATATGCTTCTTCTATGTCCTGTTGAATCCAATCCAGTCGAAGACCCTTAATTAGAAGTTAGACCCTATTTAAGTTCAAGTTCCGAATATCCAATTGATTATAGTTAATTGAATCGATTACATTATTAAACTCCGCCAGTCAGTCAGTCAGAACACATATGTTATTGAGCGGGTTCACCAACTTCACCCTGCTGTTTATCACTGTAAGGGTACTCAACAATGCAATTTAATTGACGTACTCCCTTCTTCGATCGACCATCATTGATTGGACCCTGTATATATCAAATGATCTTTAAGCCATTTGAGGTATTACTGAAATGCCCAATTGGGTTATATTAAAATTAACGATGTTCAGGCATTAGAACCCAGATATCATCTTAAATTATAATAATCTCTATAGCCGTTATTCAATAATAAATTATACCATTATATCGATATCATCAACAATTCTAAACTTAATCTGCTATACTGAGAAATTTCTTCTTTATTTGAACGACTTTTCAATTTACGATATCACCTTTAAGGTCAATTTGGTCAAATCTAAAATTCCCATTTTGATCAAGATGATTTAATTTTAATTTGTATAAATAGCTCATCAATTGCCAAGTTTTGACAAGAGTTGATCATCTTTAAATTTATAATTGATTTATTTCAACAAATTATTATAACTATATTAAAATGAAATTATCATCTGCTTTAGCTCTTGCTTCGTCTGCTTCTGCTGGTCTTGTTTATTACGAAACAAACACCACTGATGCGTTATATGACACATCTATTGGTGCTTTTGGCTGGTCCGAACCAAGTTTTGCAACTATTTATGAAACTTGTAATGCAACAAATATTAGAATGATTAATGCTGCTTTAAAAGATTCATTAGAAGTTTCTTCTTTTGCTAGACAAAGATTATTAGATTTTGGTCCTGAAGACCCATATTTTATTAAATGGTTTGGTGAAGGTTCTCTTTTTGAAGTTATTGGTACCATTGATTGGTTAATTGAAGCTCAAAAATCTGATTTAATTTATAGATGTGATGATATTGATGGTTTATGTGCTGAATATCCAACTACTTATCCAGGTTATCACAGATCAGGTGAAGGTGTTTCCAAAGAAACTGTTATTTGTGACTTTTTCTATACTTCAAAGAAACCATTAGCTACTATGTGTTTCGATGGTCCTATTGTTGCAACTGGTCCAAAACATTATGCTGGTGTTGATTTAATTCACCGTTATTGTCATATTTCTTCAATGACTGGTAATGGTTATATTGCAGAATATACTGAAACTCTTGATGATGTCCTTGATTATGCTGAAAACAATTCTACTTATGCTACTAGAAACGTTGATTCATATTTATACTACATCGCCGATGTTTATTCTAATGCTGTTATTGCTGGTGGATGTTTAGGTGATCCAGCAGATGCTGTTGATTCAGATTAGATTGATTCGCTGACATTTCAATTGTCTTTACCTAATTAAGCATTGATATCATATTTTATTAGAAAAAAAAAAGTTATCTGTTATTTTTTTGCTTCATTTTTAATTTTTTCAATTTTTTATTTTCATTCGTTATATAGCTTTAGAAATAAATTTACCCTTTTGGATTTTAATTTTCTCGTTTCTTTATGAAACGCCATTGTAAAAGAATAATAGAACCGTAAAACCGTAAAACTGCGTGAGTTGAAGTAAAAATCGAAGGTTCAAGGCTGTGCACAATTAGTCAATACACGATAATACACGTGAAAGAGCTTTTTTTTTAGTTTTACAAACTACTTACACTCTACTTATTCTTCAAGTCAAACTAACTCAACTCAGCTACACAAATCAAGTTTAATGTCGCCAATTTAATATAGAGTAGCACTGGAAACTAAACTCCTTTATTTCTTCTTTCAATTATTTGCAAGGAAAATCTGAATCATTGCACAAGCTTTACCCTGCTGTTTATTCATATATCATAACAATAGGCAATATAACCAAGAGTTTTCAAACTATTCAGTTTTTTTTTTATACTATACAATTTATATTAAAACTTTTAATTAATCCTTTTTCACCATTTAGGCATAATTGAAATACCAAATTAGTATTTCCTTTCATTTCTCCAAATTCCCCCCACAAGTCACCATCAATTTGTAATTAATATATGAAGCAAGTTTACAGATTAAATTAGTTGAGTTATAACGTGAATATACAGTGGATGATCGATCTGTTAATTTTTAATCCAATTTGATTATATTATGATTGATGCATGTGACATATATCGAAGAAGGACCCTGAATTTATCAATTGGACCCTTAAAAATTAAAATATTTTTTAAATTGTGCATAGACTATAATTGACTATATATATATAAATTAAACACTTTGGTTTTTGGCTTCCAAGAGTTTTTGAAATAGGATCACATATATAGAACCTTCAGGGTAAATAGTATACCTTCAAGAATCAATACTATAGTAAATATATTTCAAGAAAAGTTTTGTATAAATAGTCCATGATTTACCCATAAAATTTCTTTAATTCATTCAATTCATTTACTTTTTCATTTATTAAACAACAAAGAAAATGAAATTATCATCTGCTTTAGCTCTTGCTTCATCTGCTTCCGCTGCTGTTGTCTATTACGATACCAATTCCACCAACAACTTATATGAATCATCTGTTGGTGTTTATGGCTGGTCAGAACCAAGTTTTCCAACAATTCATGTTACATGTAATGAAACAAATGCTAGAATGATTAATTCATGTTTGAAAGATTCTTTAGAAGCTACTTCTTTTGCTAGACAAAGATTATTAGATTATGGTGCCGAAGATCCATATTTTACAAGATGGTTTGGTGATGGTTCTCTTTTTGAAGTTATTGGTACCATTGATTGGTTAGTTGAATCTCAAAAGTCTGATTTAATTCTAAGATGTGATGATGTTGATGGTTTATGTGCTGCAAACCCAGGTTATTATGCTGGTCATCATAGATTAGGAGATGGCGTTGAAATGGAGACAGTTATTTGTGATTACTTTTATGAATCAAGAAAGCCATTATCTAGTATCTGCTTTGAAGGAACCATTGCTTCAGTTGGTCCAGCTCATTACGCTGGTATTGATATGCTACATCGTTATTTACATGTCCCAAAAATAAATAATTATGAATATATTGGTGAATATACTGAAGCTCTTGAAGACGTTCTTGATTATGCTCAAAACAATGCTACTTTTGCTACCAGAAATATTGACTCATATTTATACTATATTGCAGATACTTATGCTGCTTCAGTTATCCCTGGTGGTTGTTTAGGTGATCTTGATAGTTCTTCTGAATGATTTTTTTGATTATCAATTAACAATTAAGTACGTCTTAATAAAGACGAAACGAATTAAAAGTTTTTCTTATATTTTACCTTGCCTTTTTCCCTTGTTATTTTGTGATTTGAAAAAAAAAAGCACTTATTGGATTTTAGATACATTTTATATTTCTCTTCGTTATATCTTTTAATAACCTCTTACTATTGTAAGGTTAATCTTTGAACTTTTCAAATTTTTTAAATTAAATTAAACATCATAAATTGTTGTAATCATTATATAAATAAACTCTACCATAATAATATAAATATATATAAATAGTTTAAAAGTCTCTGACTTAAGGAGATCCATAACCACCTCCACCAGGGGTATTAATTTGAACTCTATCACCAGTTTTAACCTGAATAATCTCTTTACCATTCAATTTAGTGATGATGTAGTCACCGTCAGATTGTTTTCTATACCAATAGTTTTCACCTCTAGCACCAGGTAGACCACCGTTCATTCCATATGGCTGATATATTCTTCTTTCTGATAAAATAGAAACTCTTAAAGGAACTCTAGCTTCAATCTCTCTAATTGCACCGTCACCACCATTCCATTTACCTTTACCACCTGAACCTCTTCTGATACACCATTTGGTAATAAGAACAGGAGTTCTAGCTTCAACAATTTCAATATCAGTAGTTTTAGTATTTGTACAATGAACGTTACAAGCTGAAGCTCCATTATAACCTTCCATAGCACCACATCCTCCACCAAGAGCTTCACCAGTTGCAAAACCAGGATGAACTTTACCAGTATAAATATCTTTACCACCTCTACCCCATCCAAATGAATTAGCACAACCTTGAGATGCAGCAGCAACTCCAAATAGTTTCAAAATAACATCAGTAATACGTTGCCCTGAGATAGTTGAACCACAGATAGCAGGCATGCTGGATGGATTTAATATAGTGTTTTTTGGAATATAAATATGACATGGAGTTAGACAACCTTGATTTAGTGGGATATTCAAATTTATCAAACATCTAAGAACATAGATAACACAAGAGTGAGTAATTGAAGCAGGTGTATTCATAGGACCATACGTTTCTGGACCAGTACCTGTAAAATCAAAATAACCTTCACCTTTT
Source organism: Ambrosiozyma kamigamensis (assembly GCA_030572235.1). Taxonomy (NCBI): domain Eukaryota; kingdom Fungi; phylum Ascomycota; class Pichiomycetes; order Pichiales; family Pichiaceae; genus Ambrosiozyma; species Ambrosiozyma kamigamensis. The sequence continues at coordinate 61,800 of JAJLZM010000196.1, read as the reverse complement.
TCACCATCAATAGTCAATTTTAATTTAACAGGGGTACCATCATCAAAGTAATCAATAGCTTCCAATGGTTTACCTTGATGTAATTTATATTGTAATTTAAAGAAATCTCTAACAGCCACCTCAGCATTAAATCTAATAGCACGCATATAAAATTGAACAAACGGTTTACCATATTCTTTGAATAATGCTTCAACTAAATTAATACCATTTTGATTAGCACTAATTTGAGCTCTTAAATCACTTAGGTTATCATTAATTTTTCTAGTAGCTGAACATCCAGGGAATTCACCTGCAGCTTGAAATAACTTAACAATACCTTCTTCATCAAATTTACCTTCACTAACTAATTTAAATGTTTTAATTGAAACACCTTCTTCCCATAATTCTTTAGAGTTTGGAGACATTGCAGTAATACCAGCACCACCAATATCAGCATGATGACCCCTTGAAGCAACATAAAAAACAATTTCATTTTCATGGAAAACAGGAGTAATAACAGTAATATCAGGTAAATGAGTACCACCAGCTTCTGGATGATTAGAAACCAAAACATCACCTCTTTTTAACTTACCTTTCCATAATTCATGTTGATATTGAATAGCATATTGCATTGAACCTAAATGAACTGGAATATGTGGTGCATTTGCAACTAGTCCACCATCTGGACCAAATATAGCACATGAAAAATCTAATCTTTCTTTAATTGAAGAAGAAACAGAAGTTCTTTGTAATGTACGGCCCATTGTTTCAGCAATACCCATAAATCTATGACCAAAAACAGTTAATAAAATTGGATCAGCTTTGGATAGTGAGGTTGCTTCATCTATTTGATCTCCAACTTTAGCATATTTAGCATCTTCATTATTTTCTAAATCAATAATAACATGAGAATCAAGAATTCTAGCAGTTGACGATGGCTCCACAAGAATGGTTTGGGTTGAATCGATTAATAATGCAGGACCTTGGATAGAATTACCTAGTTTTAGATGACCTAACTTATAAATTTTAGTTTCAATAGGACCAATGCTTTCAAAATAAACTATTTGTTTATCGTCTGATTCAGGATTTGAATCTGAAGAAAATACCGTTTGTTCTAATTGTTCATTGATATTTGTATTTATATTTGATTTTTCTTCTTGAGAAACACCTTTAACATTAATAGTTGATATAAAAATTGGTGAAGTTTCAGGTAATGTGAAACCAAATTCACGTAAATGAGTTTTCAAGAAAGCTTCTTTTAAATTAGGAGAAGCTGCATCAACTTGAAAAATAGTATTTGAAGATTTATATTTCATACCATAACTTACACTAAAATTCACATTATCTTTAGAAATATTTTGAACATCTTCTAATTCTTTCAATATTTTAATTTTTAATTCTTCAACAACTTTAGAAGATTGTTGTATAATATTTTCAGTATATTCTTGAACATAAGGTGCTTTCAATTCTCTAGAAACTCTGGCAACTGCAATACCATATGCAGATAAAATTGATGAATATTTATGAATTAAAACTCTAGTTATACTTAAATTTTTAGCAACAGCTGAACAATTTTGAGAACCAGCACCACCAAATGAGACTAACGCATGATCTTTAGCGGCATAACCTCTAGATTCAGTAATTTCTCTAATAGAATTAGCCATTTTAACATTAGCAATTTTCAGAAACCCTAAAGCAACATCATGTGGAGTTAAGTTTTTATTTGTTTCTTTATTAATAGTTTCAGTTAATTCTTCAAATTTTTTTCTTGTGATTTCTTCATCTAAAGGTTCTTTACCAGATTTACCAAAAATATGTGGAAACTGAGAAACAACTAAACGTCCTAAGAATAAATTTGCATCTGTAACAGTTAGTGGACCTCCTTTACGATAACATGCAGCACCAGGATTAGAACCTGCTGATTCAGGACCAACATGGAATAAACCATTTTGAAATTTTAATATTGAGCCACCACCAGCTGCAACAGTGTGAATTTGTAATTGACCAGTTGAGATTTCAAAGCCTGCAGTTTTATTAGAAAATGAAACTTCAGAACCATTTTCATCAATTCTTGAAACATCAGTTGATGTACCACCCATATCAAAACCAACTAAAGGTTTACCTGAGAAACAAGTTTCTGAAACACCAACAACACCACCAGCTGGACCAGATAAGATAGCATTAATACCTCTAAATAATCTAGCATCAGTTAATCCACCATCAGATTGCATAAATTCAACTTTTGGAATGATTGAAAAAGATGAAAAGAATTTTTCAACATATTTTTGAACATGAGGAGTTAAATAAGCATCAATACATGTTGCATTACCTCTTTGTAAATAACTGACTGTTCTTGAAACTTCTGAAGATAATGAAATGAATTGAAAACCAATTTCTTTTGCAATTTCACCTGCTTTCTTTTCATGAACATCATATAAATATGAATGAGCAAAATTGATAGCAATTGAATCATAACCTTTATTATAGACTTGTTGAAGTTTTTCTCTTAATGTTAATGTATTTAATGGTTTAATAACTCTAATATAAGTACCTGAAGAAGTTAGAATAACGTTTGTATCATTTTCATCAATTTCAACTGGATTTGGATCATCAGAAGAAGTTTCAACTGTAATTCTTTCTTCAGCTTCAATAACTTCAGAATATAAAATTTCAGGTTTAGTAACTTTTAAATTAAATAATTCAGGTCTAGCTTGAGTACCGATTTCCAAAACATCACGAAAACCTTCAGTTGTTAAATAAACAAATGATTCACCTTTTCTTTCAAGCAAAGCATTAGTTGCCACTGTAGTACCCATTCTAACCCATTCTATCAGACTACCATCTAATTTATGGCCTCTAGGGATTGATTTTCCTGTGAATTTCTCCAGAACTATTCTAATACCTTCAGCAGGAGCATCTGGATAGTTTTCAGTGTCTTCTGATAAGATTTTAAAAACTAGTTCACCTTGACCAGGAATATTGGCCCAGATATCACAGAAAGTTCCACCTCTGTCTATTGCTATTTGAACCTTTGAGTTGGACATGTTTGTTAATAGTTTTTGCAGAATACAAGGGTATGTAGTATGTCCTCAAATCATGTAAATTAACTATCAAAATTATCAAAATTAAAGATTTTAGTATTATTAATATTATTAAAAAAGAAAAAAAAAGTGTGGATTCGCCTGCGGAATTATGTTACTGGAAAAAGCAAGTTCCGCGAACCACGGAGCGGGACGGAGTTGCGGAGCAGAAAGTGCGGTGGCGGCGGAAAATCACGGCGCTTCTTCCGCATTTCTTTTTATCCAATTACTGTAAGTCAACAATTACGTGTAAACATCTACAATTCGTCTTCAAATTATAATCAAACAAAACTAAAACATCAAAAACACTCAAATGACAACACCACACACAGTCGAAATAAATGGAGCTTCACTAGAGTATTTCATTAAAGGTCCACAAGATGGCCCATTAGTTATAACACTTCACGGTGGTAGAGGTTTTGGAAGTAAAGATTCTGATTTCAGTGTTTACTCTAGATTATCTGAATTTGGCTACAGAGTTATCAGTTTTGATTTTAGAGGACATGGAAATTCCTCTTTTACCCCTCCATTCACTTTTAAACAAATTGTTGATGATATTGATGGAATAAGAGAGGCATTTGTTGGTAAAACAGGTAAATGTATTGTTATTGGAGGTAGTTTTGGTGGGTTTCTAGCACAACAATATGCAGTTACTTATCCTGATAATATAACTCATTTAGTTTTGAGAGGTACTGCTCCAAGTTATCATCATGAAGAAGATGCTTTGAAAGTTTTGGAAGATAAATTACCTTCTGTTCCTGGTGCTTCTTTAAATATGTTGAAAAAAGTCTTTAGTAGTTTTAAAAGTGATTTAGAAATGCAATTGGTTATGTTTGCTTTATCTCCACTTTATTCAGAATCTTATAATGCTGATAAAGGTTTAGAAGGTTGTTTGGAAACTATCTATAGAGCTGAAAGTCATAATGAATTATATTCTGAAAAAGAAAAATATTTTGATTATACATCTCAATTACCTAATTTTAAAAAACCAACTTTGATTGTTGTAGGTGCAAAAGATTGGATTTGTCCTCTTGTTCAATCAAAGAAAATACATTCTCTTATTCCTAATTCTGAATTGGTGATATTTCCTAATGCAAATCATAGTGTTCATTTAGAATTCCCTGATCTTGTGATTGAAAAGATTCAACAATTCTTATCTTCTAAATAGTTCCTTTCTACAGTTACTTTAATTTAATACAGGTTTTTCGAATTAAAAATTAGTTTATTATTAGTTATTAGTTATATATATAATTTATTTAAGGAAAAGGAATAATGATTCATTGCGATAATCATTGAGTAATTAATTCAGCATCTTTCTCTTCATCTTTCAATGCTCCAGAATTAGCAAAATGTTTTTCAAAGTATGGAATAACAAATCCACACCAGATAGTTAAACATGTAGTAAAAGCAATCGAATAGATATATCCATGAGTTCTAGAATATGCAGGTGCTTCACTTGATGGGAATAAATACTGTTGTAATGGAATAACAACAATTTGACCTAAAACAATTTGTGTTGGAAGAGTAACAGCACGTAAAATTGGATTTTTACCACAAGCAATATTAGTCCAACCTGCTATTATAGGAGTAAAACAACCATAAACACCACACAATGAATAACCAGCTTTTCTTAATGCAACACTGCTTAATGGGGCCTTTTCTAGAATAATAAATGCAGATAACCAAATCAAACCAATAACAATACAAACTAAATCACGACGACCAGATAAATCACAAATAACACCTGTAGAAAGCATAGTAACTAAGTTAACACCAGAAATAATAGTTGGGAAATTGTTAATATAAACAGTACTGTAGGTACCTAAAGATTTAAGATATAATTGGAAAAATTGAATCACATATGATCCTGCAGTTAATGTCCAAAAGCAATATCCAATACCAAACAACCATAATTGCCAGGAACATAAAACTGTTTTGATATGTTTAAATTTGAATTCAATTTGCTTATCAACTCTACCATCTTCAACCAATCTTTGTTTAGCTCTTTCCTTTTCCCAATCATTGAAATAGAAAATTGTTGAATTATGAGGATAATCAGGTAAGAATAGGAATCCAAAAATAATAACTGGAAGTCCAATAATTGCATCCATAATGAATAACCATTGCCATGCTGTTAAACCGTATGTACCATTCATTGATGTATATAATGCAGATTGAATATAAGATGAAGTAGCTTGACCTATAACACCACTAATAACAAAAAGACCTGATCTTCTTAAAATTTCTCTTTTCTTATACCATGAACCAATCATGAAATGGATTGATGGATTACATGATGATTCAAGGATACCAATTATCACTCTTAATCCATAAATTGTTTCAGCATTCTTAGCTTTGTACAAAAATAAAACACATAATGACCATAACAAATCTAAGACTGGTAAATAAATTCTTGGTCTAAAGTAACCACAAAATAGAACAGCTGGAATAGAACCAATACAAACACCAATAGAGTAATACGTATTAAACCAAGAAAGTTGATTTGAATTCAAATTTAAATCTTCTTGCATACCAGAAACATAAGCATTAGAAACGTTAGTTTGATCTAAATACTTTAAAAAGAAAGCTGCCATAGCATAAACCATAAGAAAAAAATCCAATTTCAAAATCATCTTTTTTTCTCTTGGGTCAGTACCAGGTTCAAACCAATGATACCATCTTGCTTCTTGCTTTGGAATTTCTTCTTCTTGAGAACTGTTTCTATAAGTTTGATCTTCAACAGAGGACTTCTTAATATCACTTGAAATAGAATGAGTCATGATTGTAAATGATAAAGAACTAGTGTCAGTCAATATTCAAAATAAGAGAAAAATGAGTGAGATTAATATCGCTATTTAAATAGATTTTTTGAGCCCAATAATCAGCTAATTAATTAGTTGAATACTGCACATGCATATAGTGATAACATATACAGCTAGTATATCGTACAGCTATATAGTATAACTTTTGTGCAAGAAACATGAAATTCCGCAAATGTCTTGGTATTGTGGTAAATATTTAGGATGAAAGAAAAAATGTTTGAGTAATATCGTGATAAAATTGTATCATCATGTAACTTTAAAGTACAGTTTATGAGTATCTTTGCTTTCCACAATTTTGGTAAGTATAAGTAAGCATATTATGAGAAAAGATTTGAACGTATAGCTAGTAAAGAAGTAAAGTAAAACAATCAATTAATATCAATAAGAAATAATTTTTTTTTAAAAAAAAAGTGTGCGGCCTGAAGCCCGATATCAATGATATCAATCTACAATTTCTACCTTGGAAGAATCTCAAATATTGGTAGTATCTGACCATAATAGTCTTAACTCAACTTGTAGTATCATAATTTGTCAAATTAACTTGAAGAAGAAAAATCTTTAAGGCAATCAATAATTAAAAGATTCTATATAGTAGATTAATTAGGAAAATGTGCAATTAACGCAAGTAATTCAGATTGGACTTTGGGTGGTATCATACTAATTATATAATATGGGTATAGACATGGAAAGACAAGTTACAACTATTGACAGTTGAATAATTAAACCTATATATATATCTCCAATTAATTATAACATTAATATATTAAAAAGCTAAGAACTATTTAATTATTGGGCTCGTGCGGCGTGACAGGTAGCCAGATTAGAATTCAGATCGACTAGCTATTAATATTATATTAATGAGTTGATCGACTTATCTTATTTCCTATTTCCAGATTATTTTATTCGGAAATTAAATATATAAGATATTCATCCTATTTTAGCGTAAATAAAATATCTTCTTAGTTTTTAATAGTTATTGAATTTCAATGAATTAATGATGTATATTAGTGATTATACGGAATATAAAATTATTAAGTAATGCAGAATAGTTCATGTGTTAGAACTATATTTAGATATTTATAAGTGAACCTGTGATTGTTCTTCAACTTCATCTTCTTTCATTTCACCTGAATGAGCAAATCTCTTTTCACAGAATGGAATAACAAACCCACACCAGACGATTAAACAAGAAGTAAAAGCAATTGAATAAACATATCCATGAGTTCTGAAATATCCAGGAGCTTCACTTGAAGGGAATAAATTCTGTTGTAATGGAATAACAACAATTGTACCTAGAACAATTTGAGTTGGAAGAGCAACTGCACGTAAAATTGGATTTTTACCACAAGCAATATTAGTCCAACCTGCTATTATAGGAGTAAAACAACCATAGACACCAGACAGAGAGTATCCAGCTTTTCTTAATGCAATATTATCTAATGGAGCTTTATCAACTATAATAAAAGCGACTAGTAAGATTAATCCAACACAAATACAAACAATATCACGACGACCAGATAAATCACAAATAACACCTGTTGAAAGCATAGTAACTAAATTAACGCCTGAAATAATAGTTGGAAAATTATTAATATAAACAGTACTATATGTACCTAAAGCTTTAAGATATAATTGGAAGAATTGAATCATGTAAGAACCAGCAGTTAAAGTCCAAAAGCAGTATCCAATACCAAATAACCATAGTTGCCAGGAGCATAAAACTGTTTTGATATGTTTAAATTTGAATTCAATTTGTTTATCAACTCTACCATCTTCCAACAATCTTTGCTTAGCCCTTTCCTTTTCCCAATCATTGAAATAGAAAATAGTTGAATTATGAGGAAAATCAGGTAGAAACAAGAATCCAAAAATAATAACTGGAAGTCCAATAATTGCATCCATAATGAATAACCATTGCCATGCTGCTAAACCATGTCTTCCATTCATTGTAGTATATAATGCAGATTGAATATAAGATGAAGTAGCTTGACCTATGACACCACTAATAACAAAAAGACCTGATCTTCTTGAGATTTCTCTTTTCTTATACCATGAACCAATCATAAAGTGAATTGATGGATTACATGAAGATTCAAAAATACCAATTAGAACTCTTAAAGCATAAACAGTTTCAACATTTTTAGCTTTATAAATGAATAACACACATAATGACCATAACAAATCTAAGACTGGTAAATAAATTCTTGGTCTAAAGTAACCACAAAATAGAACAGCTGGAATAGAACCAATACAAACACCAATAGAGTAATACGTATTAAACCAAGAAAGTTGATTTGAATTCATATTCAAAGCTTCTTGCATACCAGAAACATAAGCATTAGAAACGTTAGTTTGATCTAAATATTTTAAAAAGAAAGAAGTCATAGCATAAACCATAAGAAAGAAATCCAATTTCAAAATCATCTTTTTTTCTCTTGGGTCAGTACCAGGTTCAAACCAATGGTACCATTTTGCTTCTTGTTTTGGAATTTCTTCTTCTTGAGAACTGTTTCTATAAGTTTGGTCTTCAACAGAAGACTTCTTAATATCACTTGAAATAGAATGAGACATGATTAAGAATTAAAGATAGTCTTAAGAATCCAAGAGAAAAAGGTATATATTGAGTCATGTTATTCTATGGGGGCAGACATGTTTATATTTAAACAAATTCGTAATTGTGTATAGGGAACATTTCTGTTTTTTATCTTCATAAATTTTGAAACTCCGCATTCATTCACCTGCAGGAGGAATTTATATATATGATTTTTTTTTTTTTGATATTAATATTAAATTAATAATTTTAAAATTATTGATAAATTATAATTATCTAGTGCAAGTATAATCAGGCGAAGAAATTGTGTCATCGTCGGCAATTAAGAAACCACACTTTTGTTAGGAATAAGAATTATAGGTATTTAATTGGCTATTTGGACTAGCTAAAGAATCGTAGTAAAGATCAAGTCTTCATCAAGATTCAATTAAGATGATTAATTTAATATAGAATTATATATTGATTAAAAATTACTTGAATAAATCAGAATATACGTACAGTACTGTAATCAATTTGAATTGTTGCAGTTAATTGGAGACTTGGAACTTGGCGCATGTACCACAAGTCTGATGTCTATCTATACGATTCCATAGCTATATCAGCTACATATAATACTAGCTATAGCTTCTACACTCACTTAATTAATTTCTGTAACTGTATACGTGGTTCTATAATATTAACCAGAGTGTAGTTCACTGATATCAACATCATACTAAAACTTAGAATTATGAGGAAGACAAACAAAAGTAATGGTCAAGGTATTCTAATCTCTGGATCCTACTATCTATAACACATAAACTCCATAGAAATTACGATTAGTTTCCATGATAAGAAAAGTTTTTATTATAGTCGAAGACACATTAAATTAAAATATAAATAGTAGTATACAAATAAAGTATAGCAACACTCTTAATTCAAAAGAAAACGTCTAGTATAATCTGAAAGCTGGACCCATAGATGATTTAATACATAGGGAACCAACATTTTGCCAGTTCTTCTTTAATAAAGAAACTAAGAAGTTAATAGCCATTAAGATTTGAGAAACTAAAGCATCTTCAGCCATTTCAACGTGACCGACGGCAACAGCTAAACATAAAACTTTCTTTAATTGGAACTTAATGGTTGATTTAACATCAGTAACTTTAGAGTATAAATCATCATTATGGGAAACTGGAGTTGGGAACTTACCAGCTTTTGATAATTGTGGACCTAATAATCTTGGAACTTGTTTAATTAAAACATCAGAAGCAATGAAAGCATTGTATTTCTTAGCTAATTTCTTAATTAATTTCTTGTTCTTGTTTAATTTCTTTAAGTCATCAACGGACATAGCATCAACACCTAAAGACTTAGCTCTATCAACATCAAAAGCATCACCAAAAATACAGATGGTCATGTTTGGTCTTGGAACATTTGGTAATTTTAAAGCACCAGAGAAACGCTTATCTCTTTGAGGATCATAGTTCTTTAAACCAACTTGTAATTCAATGGTTTCTAAGAAGTTTCTCTTCTTAGTTTCAGTGGAAAACTTTAAGATTTTTTGAACGTTTTCTCTGATATCTGAAGCACTAACTTTGGACATTTTGAATTTGTTTTTCTAAAAAGTATATTGTCTCCCTTCTAATAGGTGATTCCTTAAACGGCTTTGTCGACTTGACTCTTTAAAAAGTGTGTAGAGAGAGAGGAATCCAGGGAGCAGGACTGCAGAGAGAGGATTCGGGAGTGAAAAATTTTGGTGATAAATGAGTGGCGCAGCCAATCCAACTTGGCAGGTGCGCCACAGGGTTTGTAACCCTAGTCCATCGCACGTGACCATATACATAATTGATTCATAAACAGTAAAACCAAAACATATAAGAGCTAATGGTTGCCAATCTAATATCATACACAAAACAAACTCAATGTCATTGATTAAAACACCGATACCCACATGTTTTCTTTCACAACTCCTGAAAAATTCCTTAATATCCAGACCTTTATTAATTCAAAATAAACAATATTCTTCTAAATCTAAATCATCTTCTTCAACAAGATGGCTACAAAGACAGGGCAACGATCAATATACAAGAGAGGCCAAACATAATAATTTCAAATCAAGAGCTGCTTTTAAACTATTGCAAATAAATGAAGTTCATAAGATCTTTAAAAAGAATAAGATACAGAATGTACTAGATTTAGGAGCTGCACCAGGTGCATGGAATCAAGTTACAGTTGAAAAATGTCATCCAGATTCTAAAATTTTAGGTGTCGATATTTTACCTTATACACCTCCAACTGGTGTTAGTACAATGCAAGCTAATATATTAAGTAAAAAGACCCACCAAAATATAAGGGAATTCTTTAAACAGGCAAATGAAGAGAGAAAAGATAGATTAAAAAATATAATAGATGTTCAATCCAGCTCTGGTGTAATTGGATCAATTATGGATGAATCAGTTATAGCCAGTGAATTCAGGAAAACTGCTCCATCTAAAAAAACCTCCAAAAATGACTCTAATAGTGTATCTGAATCAGAAAGACCAATTGATATAGTATTAAGTGATATGTATGTGCCATTTTTACAAATCTCAGGCTTTCATTCAAGGACTACTAACAATCCATATATTAGGATGGCGAATATGACTGGCATCTATACAAGGGATCATTTAATGTCAATGGATCTATGTGATGCTGCATTAATTGTTTCCTGTGATTTATTAAAGAAAGGTGGTAATTCAGTTATGAAATTCTTCACTGGTGAAGAAGATAAGTTTTTAGAACTAAGATTGAAAAAGGTTTTTAAAAAAGTTATTAGACATAAACCTAAAGCTACTAGAGATGAATCAAAGGAATGCTATTTTGTTTGTTTAGATAAAAGACAGAATGTTATTGATAAAGTCGAAGTTTTTAAAACTGCTTGATTTATGTATTATTATTACTGCACTGTGCAACAACTGGCTATTTACTACACGTTGTTATTTATTTATTTATTTCTCTTTTGTATATATGCGTATTTATTACACAAATGTAATGTTAATGAGTTCATGATATTTTTATAAACACACTATCATTTTACGAAAAGTTGTAGATTTAATTAAACAAAATATAGTATAGAGGTTTATGAGAACAAAGAAAGCAAAATGGAGTTAAAAAAAGTACAAGAGAAGTAGAAATGATTTGAACATTTAATCGACCAATTGATCAGCCAGGGCACATTAACGGAAAAAAACGTAAATTTATAAAAGTATTCTTTATTATTTTAAAACTAAAATTTATTCATCTTTAGAAACATCTTTTTCTTCTTTCACTGGTGTGGTTTCATCAATAACTTCTGGAGACGCTGTAGTTAGGGCGTCGACAAGTTCAGCAGACTCTGTTGCAGAGGTGGTTGGAACTGATGGAACAGGGGTTTCTTCTAAATCAATTAAACTTTCAGTAATTGAACCTAATCCAGGAAACTCTTCAGGTGCCTCACTTGGAGACAATATTCTACTAGCTAATTTATCTTTACCTTCATCAGATAATTGCTTTTTCCAAAGTCCAACAGATTCATCAACTAATTTTGCATCACTTGAATAATTCAAACTTAAAATTGAAGCTTCTGCATGTCTATCAGTTTGTTGTAAAATACTAATACAAGTTTGTAAATCTTTGGCTGCCCATGATGCCGAAAATGCTAAATTAAACTTACCGGCTTCACTAGCTTCTTTACTTAACTTCTTTAAACCTTCAGAATCGTTTAATGATGTATATATTAATAATAATGATTGATAATCTTTACTTTTTTCGAATGATTTAATTGCTAATCTTAAATTCCAGTTAGTTAAAGCAACATCACCCAATTTCTTCCATTTATGTGGAGTATCATCAGCTAAAGCTATTTCTTCAGCTAAACTCAAATTCAAAGTTTCAATAGCTAATTCAAATCTTTGTTCATTATCTGTTGATAATTCTAATGCTTTTTCTTTATATCCTTGTTGTTCTAAAAATCTTGCGATCTTTGTAATATCTTTTTCATCAACGTTTTCCAAAAATTCATCAGCTTCATCTATATCACCTCTTAAGACAACAGTTTGATATTCCAACACAGCTAATGATAAATGATATGAAAGAACATTGACATCTTTATCAGCAACATAAACTTTATTATCTCTTGGTAGATAACCTAAAAAGTACATTGGTTTATCAAAATGAGCCAAATTACTTATAAATCCACCAACTGAATAATTCAGTCTATTTGAAGAGGAAGTATAAATGAAAACATCACCGACCCACTTACCAGAAACAATTTCATCTTCAAGATCATATAAAACAGACATTGATTCTTCAACACCTTCTTCTTCAGAGATATCACCATTGGCTAGATGTTCTTGGAAAATTTGTCTATCAAAACTTAAAGCATATGCAGATCCAGTTGAAATAATAATAACTAATTCACCATTTTCAGACCAAATGACATCTTCAGCTTCAACATCAACTCTTCTAACCAATTCACCAGATTCCCAATCATAAAATGATAAGAAACCTTCAGATTTTATAGTTAATAAAGCACCACCAAAGATTTTTTCAGCTGCATAAAGCATATTCACTTGACCTGTTTTCTTTTCTTTAAAATTTTTGAAGATTTTAACACTTGCTTTAGATTCTCTAATTGCATAATAATTTGAATCATGAGCCCAAGCAAAATCTAAAGCTTGACCATACATTTTATTTCTCCAAGCTAATGCAGTATAAATAATATATTCATCATCACCAGTAACAGTGACGTATCTACCATTTGGTGAATGTTCTAAAGTGCTTGGGAAAATTTCAATACTACCTAATTCTTTTTGAGTTAAAGGTAGAATTTCAGCATCTTCGATTGCTGCATCAGAAGGTTTAATAACAGAATTGTAAATATCAGTATGTTTTGACCAAACGATTTTACCATTTGATTCCATTGACATCAATGGTTTATCATCACCTAACTTAACAACAACATGACCTGTATCAAAACCAACAGATAATAAACTTGAACCTTTTTTAACACCAACACACCATGCTCTTTCCATTCTGTAATTTATTGACTTTTCTAATTTATATGTATTTGCATTCCAAATTTTAATCATTGCATCTTCAGAACCAGAAATAATTAATGGTAATTCAGGATGGAAAACTGCAAATGAAACATTTGATAAATGATCTTCTAATGTTGCAACACAAGATTTAGTTTGATAATCCCAAACTTTAACGGATCTATCATCAGAAGAAGTAATTAAATATGGTTTATCACCATGAGGGTAATAATCAACAAAGTTGAAACCTTTTGATTCAGCTGCAATTAATGTAAAATTTGGAGTTGGAGAACCTAATGACCAAATTTTAACAGTTTTATCTAAACATGCAGAAGCAAAAGTATTTAAATCTTTTGGATTAAAAGCAACAGACATAACATAATGTTGATGACCTTCAAAGACTTGTTCTAATTTCCAATTGTTTTCCCAATTCCATAATCTAATTGTATAATCATCAGAACAGGTTAAAATATAAGGTCTGATTGGATGGACGGCAATAGATCTAATATAATCAGGATGAGCTTCAAATTGAGCAATTTTTTCACCAGTATTGTAATTATAAACTCTAACTTGGAAATCATCAGAACCAACTACAACCCAATTTTTTCTTGCAATAAATCTACCTGCTCTGACAGGGACATTTGTAACGTCAATTGTTTTAACAAGGGTATCAGTTTCATAAGACCAAATTTGGACTTTACCTGAGTATAGAGTTGTTAAGACCCAAGGTTCAGTTGGATGAAAATCAATACCTTTGACACGATCTGATCTAGTACTTGATATTTTCTAAATTAAAATGGCACCGTTAGTAAGTGAAGTTGAAATTGTGGGTAAAAGAAGGCAGCAGACACATACTTTGATATCCAATTTCATGATGAGAGAGTGAAGAACCTAGTATTTGTGGATAGAGACCTGTAACAGTAGAAGTGTTAATTTGTTGTTGGTGAAATTCAACAGCACAGCAAATAGAGCCGGTGCAGAGATGTGTGGTCGACGGCGCGTCGACATAGTTTGTCGGGTTACGCAGCACTGGCGCAAGAAGAATTAAACACCTAACAATATTTGGATTTTGGATCAGACTGTACCACAGATATACCAGCTTTTCTCCAAAACAACACCGATATACAATGTGGATCTTTGAATGGTGTATGTGTTATTGCCTTTAATTGCATTTCAAGTGTCATGGACAACCACCGACTTTTGTTGAATCACTGAAATTTCATGTTTTTTTTGTTCATGTGATAAAAGAAAGTCCCTTTGAATTTATCTGAAAAAAAAAATACTAACAATAACTTTCTTTCTATCATTATTACAGTTCAAGATGTTTTAGCCTCTTTAGGTTTATGGAATAAACATGCTAAATTATTATTCTTAGGTTTAGATAATGCTGGTAAAACCACTTTATTACATATGTTAAAAAATGATAGATTAGCAGCTTTACAACCAACTTTACATCCAACTTCTGAAGAATTATCAATTGGTAATGTTAGATTCACAACTTTCGATTTAGGAGGACATCAACAGGCTAGAAGATTATGGAAAGATTATTTCCCAGAAGTTAATGCAATTGTCTATTTAGTTGATGCTGCTGATACTGCTAGATTCGAAGAATCAAAAGCTGAATTAGATGCCTTATTTGCCATTGATGAATTAGCTAAAGTTCCTTTCTTAATCTTAGGTAACAAGATTGATTCTCCAAAGGCTGTCTCTGAAAACGAATTAAGACATTTCTTAGGTTTATTTAATACTACAGGTAAAGGTAAAGTTCCTTTAACTGACACAAGACCTGTTGAAGTTTTCATGTGTTCTATTTTAATGAGACAAGGTTACGCTGAAGGTTTCAAATGGTTATCTCAATACATTTGATTATATTTTGTGATTATTTTACTTAATGACTTTTTTCATTTGTCCTCTTCTTTTTCTCATATTTTATTTTCTTTTGTAGCATAACTAATAATTTTTCTTTCGTATTAATTACTATTAAATCGATTTGTACGCTTTTTAAAATTACGAGTTAATTTAATTAATAAAAAAATTTTAAAAAATCTATATTAGTAAATTAAATAAATAAGAAATGTAAATATATATGAATTCTAAACTCTTCTCTTTTTACCAAATGCATCACTAGATCCCTCACTTGATCCCAACTTTCTCTTTTTACCTTCCTTTGAAAAATATTCCTTCTTCTTATCTTTCTCCTTTTCTCTTTTAGCTTCCTCTATTTTAGCCAACTTCTTCAATCTTTCTTTATTCTTTTCACTCTTTTTACTCTTTTTCTTATCATCTTTATCTCTTTTAATTGTTTGGATGGTTTGAATTAAGGAACGAGCTTTCTTCTCATCACCACCTAAAATAACTGCTCTCTTTTGTAAATAAGTTTCTTTCTTTTGCTTCTTCATTGTGTGTATTTGTGATTTAAATGGTAAATTGGATTGAACTGATTTAGGAACTCTTAATGGATTAAATTTACGTTCTTTTCTTTCAATTTTATTATAAGCTGAATCATTTTGCATTGGTGTTGCAACTCCATTAGCTGCTCTAACTTGTCCAGTTAATCTCATACCTTGCCAATTTTCTTTATCTTTAACTAATAGTGAAGTAACTGGGTTATAGAATTTCTTAGCATGAACTGGATACCAAGTTCTTAAAATAACAATATCACTTAATAAAAGTTTATCTTCAAAAGTAGCTCTATAATGACCTTCTGGTTTTGATAACGCTCTCTTAATTTCACCTCTAATACCTGAAACAGTTTTAATTGATGCACCTTCAAATTTTGCAACTTCTAAAGCTGATGAAAACATATCTTTAATAAATGATGTATTACGGAAAATTTTATATGGATAACCAACTAATTTTAATTTTTTAACAATTTCAACATCAGCATTTAAATCTTCAACAACACCTGTTGCTGCAATTCTAAATGATCCTGTTGTAGTAGTCTTTGAAACAACTTGAACACCACAGAATGTAGTATTTGGTGCAACTAATGGACCATAAAATGTAGCAAAACAGTATGCATGTTCAGGTGTATATTTCAACATTCTATTTCTAGTTCTTGAATCTGATGTTGTATAAATTGGTAATGTTTGAAATCTTCTCCAACCTAATGATAAGATTAAAGGATCATTTGATTTTAATATCTTTTTGTGCCATCTATGTCTTCTTATTCTAACATTTAAGAAACCAAATCTATCTTCAGTTTGTAATAAACCACCAACTATAATTGGGAAATGAGGATCAAAGTTTTCAATAAATTCCATTGGTAATTGATCAAATGTAACTCTAACATAAGAACCGGCTCTAAAACCTTCAATTTTTGTTCTTGTTTTATCATCTAATTTTGATAATTCAGATTTATTAATTTCTAATTGTTTAGCCATTTTAGCTTTTTGAAATTCATACCATGTATCATGCTCACTAAATGGATCATCTTTACTATTTGACATATCTTCTTCTTCTTCAAACTGTTGTTTTAATTTTTCTTTCTTTTTAGCATTCATTAATCTTTGTTGATCAACTGTTAACCCACCTTCTTCGTCGTCGTCGTCTTCTTCATCGTTGTCGTCATTTAAACCCATTTCATCTTTCATTTCTTCAGCTTCAAAATCAGCAAAATCATCTTCTTCATTTGAACTTGAGTTTGAATCTTTCCCGTTTTCTTCACCTTCAGCTTGTTCTTCTCCTTCACCTTCTAAATCTTCAAAGTCACCATAAAGCTCCTCTTCATCATCATCACCATTTCCAATATTCTCTCTTTCAAGAAGTCTTTGTTTCGCAGATAAGAAAAATCTTGATTTTAAAGAGTTCATGGCATTACCAGATGGATCCCATTTTTCTTGTAAATTTTCGGTTTCTTCTAATTTAGAATTAATTTCATCATCTATATTTGTAGTTAATTTACCTTTCTTCTTAAAGAAGTCATCATCTTCAATATCATCTTCAGATATATCATCTGACATTTCAGCTTCTTCTTGTTTCCATCTGGATATAGCATCAACTGGATCAATATTATTCATATAGATTAATTTATTAATATCCCAAACTCTTTTAACTTCTCTCTGATGTAATTTAGAACCTATATTTTGCCATTCTGTTAATCCTTCATTATCACTTAATTCAAAGTCGGAATCTGATTCAAATTGTAATTTTTCTGACTTGGATTTTTTATCATTTGAAAAATCAAATTTAGATTTTTTTAATCTTGCTTTCTCATCTGCATCTTCATCAAATTCAAAATCTTCTTCTTCTTCATCTTCTTCATCATTTGAATCATCTTCATCAATTTCTTGTAATTTATCTTGAACTCTAGCATGTCTTAAAGATTTTCTACCTGAATCACCTCTTAATTCTTCATTTTCTTCTTCTTCTTCAGAGTCTTCCTCTTGATTCTCATCGATTGCTTGAATTTCAGGACCTCCACTGAATAATCTAACACCAGAAGTACCTTTCCTTTGCTCTCTTAAATCCATAATTTCCGAAGCTTTTTGTAAATTTGTAATCATTTTTTCACCAACACCTTGTTCTTCACCATCTTTAAAAGATTCTTTACCAACATCAACATAAACAGCATCTTTATCTATCAAAACACCATGAACATCTGACATTGGAGCATATATGATTTTTTGTCTATCTTCTAATCTTTTTCTACGTCTTATTTTTGGTTGTGTAGTAACTGGTTGACCATTTGCTTCTGCTAATTCAGCTTGTTCTTTTTCATACTCTTCTAATTTTTGTTCGTAATATGGGGTTGGACAAGGATCAGGTAACTTTTCAACTGAGCTAATTGTATAATCACCAACACCAGCTATATGAACTCTTGAATTTTCTTTTGGTAATGGGGTACCATGTAAAAACCCATAAATTGCAATTTTTCTATCACACTTGGGATTCTTTTCAATTAAAGCAGGATGAGTTAAATCCATTATTCTATCACCTAATAAATAAGGATGTTCATTTCTCCATTTTAAAGGTCTAAATTTCATGACCGATATAAATCTAGTTAAATTTAAAATTTCTCTATCAGGATATCTACCATTAATAACACCAGATAAATAAAATAATTTTGCACCTGAATAGACTTCAGTCCAAAATCTTTGCTTCAATCTTTTTTTAGAGGCTCTTAAAGTTGATTGTTTCTTGAATAAATCTAAATGAGTTGTAACACCTAAAACTTTTGGCATACCATGATGTTGAGCAATATTTAAAAATTCCATTGTTTCCATTTCAAATCCAAAGTTTCCATCAATTAATAATAAAACCAAATCAGCAACTTTTGCTATATCAATCATTGAATTTAAATCATTATTACATTCAATAAAAGTTAATCTTCTTCTTTTACCACTAACAACAGTAATTGGACCTTTAATATCAGTTAAAGTTGTTTTAGTTAATCTTCTAACTAGAGATCTAATCAAAGTTGTTTTACCAGTACCTGGAGGACCAACCACAGCAACTATGACTGGAGGTGGATCATCATCTGGTGTACGGTCCACCATTGGGACATGTAATCTAGTTTCATTTTTTTCACTTGTTCTTTTAGCTTGTCTCTGTAGCTTACCAGGTCTTGAAACTGTGAAAGCTTTAGCATTGTTCCCTTGAGAATGAAGCTTTTGCTTATTTGGGGTTCTCTTTGAAGCGCCCCTATGTGTTTTATTCACCTGTTTTGAATCCATGGTGCTTTGTGTACTCCAGTAAGAGATTGTAGGATATAAAAAATGAAAAAATAAAAATAAATAAAATCTTAAATTTTTTTGTGCTGTGATCTCCGGACTCTCATGGCTGTATAAATCGGATCCATCGACCGCACGGTCAACGTCTATCGACGCACGGTTACCCGGCTGCGATAAAGCTAGCTGCTGACTTGTTTCAAATTGGGCATAAAATAAATAAAAGAACTGCTTCGTTTTGCCTTTCCCTGCTTCTCTTCTCTTTATCATCCACAACCTAATTATATCTAACTACCCCCCCCCCTCAAGGCTCTTTTACTATCTACTTTTACTTAACATTTCTGTTAAAATAGTCTCTGACACTTATAAATACCAATTTATTACTCTATATTCAATATGATGGTTCAAACTCCAACTAGTATTCCTATGAATCATAAAAACTCCGATTATAGTTCTATGTCCTCTCAAATGTCTTCAAGCTCGAAGAAGTTCAATAAGTCACAAAAGAAATCTAACCATGTTATCCCTCCTCAATGTTTCTTACCTGATGGTAGTTCTGTTGACTTTGGTAACTCTTCATCGAATAATGGTTCCAGAAAAAATCATTTTAGACGTAACAGTGGCAATAACTATAACAAGAAGAACAAAGCTACTTTAAAATCAACTTCGGATGATATCAAGAAAGGTACTCAAGATTTAAAAGATTTATTATCCGGTGCTATTCCTTCTCTGCCTAATGGTGAAAAGCCAGATTTCGGTAATTCTAAACCTTCTTCTTCATCTTCAAATAACTCTTATTTGAATACTTCAAAGAAATACAACAACAGAAAGTCTTCACAAACTTTACCTGGTGGAGAAAAACCAGATTTTGGTAACAATAAATCAAAAAAATCCCCTTCAAATAGATCAACAGATAAATTTGAAATTCCTGATATTCAGGCTCTACCTGATGGTCAAAAACCAGATTTTGGTAATTCATATTCGTCTCCATCATCATCATCTTCCTCTTCAAACTCATCTAATAGATATAACAATTCTAAGAAATTTGAATCTTTTGCATCAAGTTCAACCACTTCCCTTGCAACAGATTCTGGTTCAGTCTATGCTGGTTCATCTTTCCATAGTGCGCCATCTGCTGTTTCATTACCTAAACCCTCATTTATGTCTAAGAAATAAGTTCCCTTTTCTAATTGAAGAGATGATGGAGTTTGTGTTGTATTTCTTTTACTTACATTTTATCACAATTTCTGCTAATAGACTTGTATTATAAATCATTTTTATTTCCTAATTATTGGTGTTCATGTCTTTTGTTTTTTTTTGTTCCTGATTTCAATGTGTTATTTATTTTGGCTTTCATTTCCATTTCTTTCACATGCACTTCAATATCAATGTCTCTGGTACATCTATTCCATCATCTTAATACTTATTCTGTTGTCTCTCCAATTTATCAAAAAATGTTTTTTTTTCTCAAGACAAAAGGTTCATACTAAAGGTATATTATTCGTACTCATATTTCAACTTGCGTTTTCTGTTTCCAGCTTTACTTTTGTTCATTTGCTTTTTTATCAAATCAATACCTTTTACTATTCCCAAAGTGACGATTTTCATGACTATAATAAATGTCAATCATTTAACGCATCATTTTATTTCCATTAGTTATCTTTGAAATACCATGCAAGACAATTTCTTTGTAATGTATTTCTATATTTTTATAATTTCCTTTTTGCTGTTACATGTTTCAAATATGTTCAAATTATTATATTTATCAACTAAATAAATTATGATGCTTCTCTATAAATTATTTGTCATCTGTTATTACTCATTGAACATTTTTATCTATACAATTTATCAATTTTTTCAGCTCATTTTTATTATATTTCAATTTCAATTCTTTCAAGTTTTCCTTTAGGTTTTTAAGTGCTTGTTAGTTCTGTTCGTTTTTACAGTTTTTCTGTTTGCTTTTTGTTGAATTTGAGATATAATTCGTTGCTATTTCTATATTTATTTCCAATTTTTTGTTTTCTTCTGTTTTGTTTAGTTTGTTAAGGTTCGGTTGTGTTCATTGTTTGTTTCACCTTTAATTTTTGGGTTAGTTTTGCTTTTTTGCTTTTGTTCTTTTGAATTTAAGCTTACTTTGAAGCCATTTATAGCTTTATCTTTATCTTTATCTTGAATTAATTTTATTTAATTTTGTTCTTTTTCCTTTTTCTATCTTTATCAATTAGTTCATTTATCTTAATCTTTTTGAATTTTACATCTTTTGTTTCTTCTTCTCCTGTTCTTTTATTATTTTTAGTTAATATCATCTTTATTTGACTTCTCTTGAAAAACTCAAAGTAATTTAAATTATTGCGTAGAAATTGATCTGATTTCTCATTAATTCTGCGCTGCAGATTAATCAATTCGCTCTGTGAAAAGATTCTCTTGTGAACCACCAAAGATAAAGGATTTAACACTACAATCCAACCTACAATCAACTTAATGAACATTATATGAACTAAATATGGCAAATTCAAAACAGTTACGAAAACAAAAGGGTGACTCAGCTTCTTCATCTCCTTTCATACAAGCTGAACAGCGTGCATCACCCACAACTACAACAACTACTCCTAATAGAAGATTGGAAAGATCTTTATCAAGACATCAAAGAAATTCAATATCTTCATCTGCTTCCTCAATCGGTGGTGGTAATGGATCTATTTATTCAGGTATTTCTCATGTTGATGAAAATGAGACTGAACTGTTCTCTGGTCCTGCTGCTAATGTAATTCCAACTGCCGTTTCTTCATTTCATCATCATAATTATGAATTAGCAAATGAATCTCCTTCATTAAGAAGCTTTAAATCGCCTTCTTCCATTCAGTCTGGCTTACCATTACATGAACTTTCAAATAATATTGACGAATTAAGTTTAGATGAAATTGATAATAATAATGATTTAAGAAGAATTGATACAAATAATTCAAATATTTTTGCAGATCGTGCAAAATTCAAATTTTTTACTACAAAAGAAATTGAAAATGCAAAAGGTATTTCAACTTTTAATTCAAATAATAATAATAATGTTGATTATGATACAAATTGGAATACTTATGAAGATGATTATTCTGAAAATGAGTTGGAACATCAAACTTCTCACCAACAATATTTAAATCAATTAATGAGATCAAATAATTATGATAATCAATCGGGTTATGGTTCAATTAGTGGTAGTAATCGTTCTAGTAGGCAAGCTTCACCTGAATATAATCAAGATGATGAATATAATTCAAGAATGTTTCATAATCAAGAAGAACTTGAAGATGATGATGATCTAAAACAACTGATTTCCACTAAAAAGGCTGACGTTGATCAACATGATAAGTTATTTGGTACCAGGTTCCCAGCTAAAACCCATAATCAAAGATTTTATATTGCTGAAGAAGATTTAGTTGTTGGTATTGCTGGTTATAAGACTTCAAAATTGAAACTAATGGTTTATTATACTTTAATCATTTTTACTTTGGGATTAGGTTATCTTGCTTTAAGATGGTTTCCAAGGTTCAGAATTAAAATGATGGGTAATAAAGTTCCTTTGGGTAAAGCTGAGTGGGTTGTTGTTGAAGATGAATTTGGTGTTTTAGATATACAAACAGTTAATAGAGAATGGTATAATAAAGCATTATCCAGCTTTTTACCCAAAAGAGAAATAGAACAAGAGGCAGAAGTTAAAGATTATGATGAACAAGGTCAACCTGGACCTGATGATACTTTTTTATATGAAAGAAATTTAGATCCAGTTGTTCCAATTTTAATTTCATTTGAATATAGATATATGACTTTGTTTTATGATCCAGTTGAAGATCTTTATAATTTGTCTAATAATTGGATTGATGAAAGATGGTGTTATTATCCTGATATTAAAGAAGGTATAACTGAAGATACTTTTAAAAGTAGACAAATGATATTTGGTGATAATTTAATTAATATTAAAGAAAAATCAATAGTTCAATTATTAACTGATGAAGTATTACATCCATTTTATGTTTTCCAAATATTTTCAATTTTTCTCTGGATGGCAGATGATTATTACTATTATGCTTTTTGTATCTTCCTTATTTCATTGTTTTCTATTGCAGATTCATTAATTGAAACTAGAAAAAATATGGAAAGAATGAGACAATTATCAAAATTTCAGTGTGATGTTAGAGTTTGGAGAAGTGGTTTTTGGATTGAAACGACTTCAGATAAATTAGTTCCAGGTGATATTTATGAAGTTTCTGACCCATCGTTGAATATTTTCCCATGTGACTCAATTCTGTTATCCGGTGATTGTATTGTTAATGAAGCCATGTTAACAGGTGAATCGGTTCCTGTTTCAAAAGTTCCAATTAATCAAGATTGTACAAAAGGTTTAAGAGAGGAATTCAATAGTGCAAAAATTTCAAATACTTTATCAAGATCATTCTTATATAATGGTACAAAGATTGTTAGATGTAGATATGGTTCAGACAATGAATTAGCTACAGCATTAGTTGTTAGAACTGGATTCAATACTACAAAAGGTGCTTTGATTAGATCTATGTTATTCCCTAAACCAAGTGGATTTAAATTTTATGAAGACTCATTTAAATATATTGGTGTTATGTTTATTATTGCGTGTATTGGCTTCATTTTCTCAACTATTAATTTCATTAAACTTGGACTAGGTTGGAAACTTATCACGTTTAGAGCATTAGATTTAATCACAATTGTTGTTCCTCCTGCTTTGCCTGCCACATTAACAATTGGTACCAGTTTTGCTTTATCTAGACTTCGTAAGAAAAATATCTTCTGTATTGCCCCAACTAGAGTCAATGTTGGTGGTAAATTAGATGTTATGTGCTTCGATAAAACTGGTACATTAACTGAAGAAGGTTTAGATATTATGGGTGTTAATGTTTCACAGCCAATTAGAGATAGAAAAGCACACGAATTCAGTCAATTGAAAGTTAATTCTGAGGAATTGATTGGTGGCGAATTTCCTAATCAACAGTCCTTTAATTTATTTTTAGGCATGCTGACTTGTCATTCATTAAAGTTAATTGAGAATGAAGTTGTTGGTGATCCATTGGATTATAAAATGTTTGAATTTACAAACTGGGATTTGGTTGAAGATTCAAGTAAAGATGATATTTTGAATGAGTTTATCACCACTCATAAAGTTCCACGCAATTCAAGTCCTATTTTATTCAAACCAAAAAATTCAAAAGATAAAGAATCAATGTTTGTTCAATTGAAAGAATTTGAATTTCTTTCTCAGTTAAGAAGAATGTCTGTTATTACACAATCTTTAAGTAATCCACTACATTTAAATGTTTTTGTTAAAGGTGCTCCTGAAGTTATGGAATCATTATGTTCTCCTGATTCTCTACCAATTGATTATGAAGAATCGTTACATAAATATACTCATAATGGTTACAGAGTTATTGCTTGTGCTACAAAATCACTAAAAGTTTCAAATCTTCAATCTAATCCTAATGATTTGACATTTTTAGATGACTTTTCTAGAGAAAGAGTTGAATCGGATTTAGAATTCATTGGATTTATTGTTTTTGAGAATAGACTAAAAGATTCCACAAAATCAGCGTTAGATGGATTAAATAATGCCGAAATTAGAACAATTATGTGTACCGGTGATAATGTTTTAACTGCTGTTAGTGTTGGTAGAGAAAGTGGACTAATTAGACCTAATTGTAAAGTTTACATTTCAGAATTTAATTATGATGAGGAACTTAATACTGGTGAAGGGATTTATATTCCACCTATTAAGTGGACTGAAGTTGATAATCCCGAGTTACAACTAGATGCAATAAGTCTATCTCAACTAGATGTCACTCAAGATGAAAATTATTGTGTTGCTGTTACAGGTGATGTCTTTAAGTTTATGTTAACTGAATTAACCGATATGGAATTCTTAATTGAAAAAATGCTAATGAAGGGTTCCATTTTTGCTAGAATGTCTCCCGATGAAAAGCATGAGTTAGTTGATAGACTGAAATTATTGGATTATACTGTTGGATTTTGTGGTGATGGTGCTAACGATTGTGGTGCTTTGAAAGCTGCTGATGTTGGTATTTCATTAAGTGAAGCTGAAGCTTCTGTTGCTGCTCCTTTTACTTCTAGAGTGTTTGAGATTTCATGTGTTTTAGATGTGATCAAAGAAGGTAGAGCTTCATTAGTCACTAGTTTCTCCTGTTTTCAATATATGTCATTATATTCTGCAATTCAATTTGTTTCTGTTTCACTTTTGTATAAAGAAGGTACTAATTTAGGTGATTTTCAGTTCTTATACATTGATTTGTGTTTAATTATACCAATTGCTGTGTTTATGTCTTGGTCTAAACCATATCCTGTATTATGTGTTAAGAAGTCTACTGCTAATTTGATTTCGCCAAAGATTATCATTCCGTTACTGGGTAACATCTTGGTAATTCTATGTTTCCAATTAATAATTTACAATTATATTAAAGAATCATTAAGTTCTCTTCCTTGGTATATCCAGCCAATACCTGGTAGTGATGATGAAGTTAAGAGTACTGATAATACTGTTGTGTTCTTATATGGTAATTTCCAATATATTTTAATTGCCTTGATGTTAACAGTTGGGCCACCTTATAGAGAGCCAGCAACATCTAATCATGCATTTATTATTACGATATTCACTACAATACTTATGTCACAATTGTTAATGTTTATTAATCCAAAAACTTGGTTAGGTGATTTAATGGATTTAACATCTATTTCAGATACGATGAAGTTAATTATAACTGTTACAGCAGGTATTAATTATGGTATATTAGAATTTGGTGATAAGTTCGTATTCTTAAAAGTGGCTAGATTATATAAGAAATTATTTGGAAAGCCAGGCTCGAAGAAGAAATTTAAGAATTTGAAGAAAGAATTCAAGAGTTTAGGTTCTGTTTAATTATTAATTTATTAATTGTTTATTTGTTTTTATATATTTATTTTCTTGTTTGTTTTATTATATAGATTTTGATTTGATCTCCTCTCTTGGGAGTTTTAATTAACTCTTTTTTGTTTAATAATTTTATTTACTATTTATAAATTAAGATAATATATAAAGTCATAAATGTTCATAAATGTATATAAATAGATAGATAATGGAGAAAAGGAATAAAAATTTAATTTAAAAATGAATAAATACATGATTTCATAAATGAGCTCTAATTGCAAGCTCTCGTTCAATTAATACCAACAATGATTCAAAACCTAGAATCAACACAATCAAATTCACCACTTCTTTCCTAATATTTTCTGGACACAAAGTCTATAAGCTTGAAATTCATGAATGCAAGAGTCTTTCGATATATTTTCATAATTTCTTAATATACATTGACCATAAGCAGTTGATTCTTTTCCACATTGAACAGTTGCACTCATTAATTTCGATACCTGAGATCCAGATTTTTTCTGTCGAAGGAGAGACTTTGTTGGGGATGTCATATTTATGTGATTCAGTCTATAGTATTTGAGTGATATATCTGAATCAACTAGGAATAGAAGTAACTCTTCTCATATAAAACTGAAATATAATCTTACTCCGCACTCGATGCCGAAAATAAACGCCCATTTACTGTCTTTTTTCACTTTTTGTTTTTATTTTTTCCCACAATATTCTGGCTTCCAACCACTACATTTTCAGTTTATCTGACCTTTCCTGATTTTTCTGATTTTTTTAAAAATGATTTGGGTTTTTGCTCTTATGATTAGAAATTAGATTACGTAAGCTGGAATAATCATACTGCGCCTTTCCCACCAGCCACGTTTACTGCGCCGCTCGTTCCATCTACAGTGTATTTCAAATTGATTTGCCTCTAGTTTTCCTATTCCTACTCCTACATCTCAATTGAATTACAACTACAACAATATAATTCACTTAAAAATGGGAAAACTAAGCTATTTACCAGCCCTTGGAGACGTGAATACCCCATTATCAGAAGAGCAACTTGCAATATTAGAACAACAAGTTGAATCAGAACAACCAGATCCAACTATTCAATCACAATTTAATTTAGCTTGGGGTCTAATAAAATCATTAGATAAAGATGATAATAAACAAGGTATTAATATTTTAACTGAAATCTATAAAACCGTTCCTGCTAGAAGACGTGAATGTTTATATTATTTATCGATTGGTTGTTTCAAACTTGGTGAATATAATGAAAGTAAAAGATACATTGATGCTTTGTTATTACATGAACCTGATAATAAACAAGCTATATCTTTGAAAGAAGAGATTGAAACTCAATTATCTAAAGATGGATTGGTTGGTGTTGCTATATTGGGTGGATTAACAGCTGTTGGTGTTGGACTTGCTAGTTTAATTCTTAGACATAAAAGGAAGTGATAAGATACAAATGTACTTGGTCCGTTTTATTTATATTTATGCTGCATTATGGGTATACATTTTTTTATCTTAATTCATTCATTCTCATTCATTCTTTTTTACATACAGTGTGCTCTATATATATTCTGAAATTGATTACTATAATTGATTTTTATTTTTGTATTTGTATATAGTTTTAATTCCATCCTTTGCATGTTTTCACAAAATTGGAAAAAGAAAGTAAATAAAACAATGTCTTCTAAAAGAGGGAATAATATTTATAAATTAATTAAAAGAAAGAAAAGATAAGATAATTCTAAACACAAAATAACACAAAAAATTGTCTATGCAAAAACAAAAATAAAATTCTACAGATTTTAAATACACCTTGGTAAAGTAGTTTATTCTTCTTTAACCAACCCACCTTCTTTACATAATGAATAAAACAATGAATCTTTCTTCTTTAATAAGTTTTCAGGTGTATCAAACTCAGCAACTTCACCCTTTTCTAAAACAATGATTCTATCACTATCAATAATAGTATTTAATCTATGAGCAATTGTTAAAATGGTTCTTTCTTTGAAAGCACCTCTAATAGTTTCTTGAACAATTGTATCTGTTTCAATATCAACATTAGCAGTAGCTTCATCTAAAATTAAGATCTTACAATTGTCCTTAACTAAGGCTCTGGCTAAGCACATTAATTGTCTTTGACCGACAGATAAATTGGATCCACCTTCAGCTAATGGAACATTCAATGGATTCTTTGATAATTCATCTTTTTTAGCATATTCTTCATACATTTTCAAAATATGACTCTTCAAGTGTGATAGTTCTAAGGCATTTAATAATTGTTCATCACTATAGATATTAGTTGGATCTAAATTAGATCTAATTGTACCTTGGAATATTTGAGAATCTTGTGGAATGATAGATAATTTGGATCTTAAATCATATAAACCAATTTGACTAGTATCAACACCATCAATTGAAATATCACCTTGAGCAGCTTCAATAATTCTAAAAATTGCTAATGTTAAAGATGATTTACCAGCACCAGTTCTACCAACAATACCAATTTTTTCCTTTGGCTTAATTTGCAGGTTAATATTCTTTAAAACTAAATCTAATTCAGGTCTATATCTAGTAGAATAGTTTTCAAAATTAATAACACCATTAAATGGCCAATTTGAAGCAGGTCTTTTATCTTCAATAACAGCTGGTGCTTCAGGTTCTAATTTAGAATATTCATAAACTCTTTCAACCGAAACAATGTTTGATTCAATATCAACAGTCATTCTAACAATCCAATTTAAAGATTGAGTAACTTGTAAAGCATATGAAACAGCTAAACCAACTAAACCTGGAGTAACATGACCTGATTTTAAAGTTAAAATTAATAGACCAGATGCACCACCAATAATGATAGAACCAAGGAATTCTAATCTAACAGCTAACCATCTATTAGCATTAACAGCAGGATGGAAAGCACTCATATTTGCATCTAATTTACGTCTATTCAAAAATGAGAATCTATCATGTTGACCATATGCTTTAATAGTTGCAACACCACTTAAGGTTTCTTGGAAATGAGCAAAAATTGGAGATCTTGAAACAGAATCTAATCTTCTTAATTCTCTTGAAGTAGCTAAATAATACTTTTGATAATATCTATATAATAAAGCAATTGGAAGAATCAAGAAAACAAATTGCCAAGTTGAATAAATAATAACTAAAATAGTGAAAGAAACTTTAACTGTATTATTGAAAAACATGGCAAACACTCTGAATAAGTTATCATCAATCTTATAAATATCAGTTGAAAATCTATTCAAAATTCTACCAATTGGAGTGGTTTCGAAAAATTGCATTGGTGCTTTTAAAACGGACTCTAGCATAATTTCATGTAAATATTTAGAACCAGAAATAGAACATAATAGCCATTGAGTAAGAGTTTGACATAATAAAAAGGTTGAAGAAGATAAACAAATAGCTAAATAAATAGTTAGATATTTCCATGGATCAGGATTATATCCGGCATCTGAGTTAACTTCAGACCAATGTTTTAACCAAATATTAGAAAGAACTGTTAGACCCATTGTACAAACCATAATTGATAAAAAGAAAGCAACATTTTTTATACCACAAGCCTTAGCATAAAGTTTATAAATTGTATTAGAAACTTGACCTTGTTCGTGCGTTTCAGATCTACCAGCTTTAAGTATTTCTTCTGCTTTTAAAACTTCAGCAACTTCATAATCTTCAACTTCAGCTGGACCTAATTCATGCTCTGAGACTTTCTTGATTTCTTCATCTAAAACACTTGATACAGAAGTGGCATCATCAGATGGTTCTTGTTCATAACTTTTTTCAATGACTGCTTCACTTTTGTTAGATTCATTTTTCTTTGAGCCAAATTCATTAATTAAAGCAACTAGTTTGGAATCTTCAGCAGAACTAGATTCGATATATTCGTATCTACCTTCTTCAATGATTCTACCGCCATCAATCATGGAAATATGATTAGAAAATCTTAAAACATTTAAATTATTAGTAGCTAAAATTCTACATCTAGAAGTTAATAAACCTTCAGGGCCTAAAACATTATTAATAATATGTTTACCAACATGTTCATCAACCGCACTTAAAATATCATCTAAAAGATAAACATCAGCTCTAGAGTAAACAGCTCTAGCTAAGGATAATCTAGCCTTTTGACCACCTGATAAACTAATACCTTTCTCACCAACTTGAGTCAGGTCACCATCGGTTAACATACTAAAATCAGGAGTTAAAGCACATGCTTTAACAGTTTGGTTATAAAATTCAGGATCATATTTACAACCAAATAAAATATTTTCTTTAATTGTACCATTCATAATCCAAGGAACTTGAGGAACATAAGCAACTGAACCATGTAAAAACGCCAACCCTTTTGGTTTATGTAAATCACCTAATATAGCTTGTAGTAAGGCAGATTTACCTGAACCAACTCTACCAAGAATACAACTTAATTCACCTTTTTTAGCAACAAAGTTGATTCTAGTTAGAGCAACTTTATAAGGTTCTCTAGTCCATAAGAAATCAGCATCCTCAATCTTGGCAGCTTCATCACCAATTTTCTTAGCTGCTGGTAACTTACTAATAACATCTTCTTCAATTTCATCACTAGTTAAAAATTCAACTAATCTTTTAGCAGAGACTTGTGCTTCAATAATACTACTAACAGCAAATGGAACAACAGCTAATGGGAAACTTAATAAATTAAATAATGACAAAGCAGTGAAAATAATATCAGTTGATAAAGGAGTACCTTTATAAAGAATAATAAATGAACCAAAAGTACAGAAACTAACTAAATAAGGTGCATTATTAAAGGCAAATTGAAAAGTAGCTTGGAAAATACCTAATTTTCTTAAATTTCTTAATTCTTTATTATTTCTAACATGGTTTAATCTTTCTTTATAAGGAATTTCCCATGCATATAATTTTAATGATTTAATATTATTTAAAATTTCAGAAATGATACTTGTTCTTTCATCTTTAACTTTCATTTGTTGTTTTTGTAATTTCTTTTGTTGTCTAAAGATATAAGTGTTTAAAGGAACTGAAAAGACTAAAATGATAACACCAATCCACATTGCATTACCTAATAATTGATATAAAGAAACTAAACATAAAGTAATTTGAAAAGGACCAGACCAAATCATATTTAATTCTTGACATAAATCTTGTAATCTTTGAGAATCAACAGCCATTAAGTTAACAATATCACCAGTTGATTTCTTTTGTTTAGATTCAACAGATAAAGCTAAAGATTTTTTATAAATTAAAGAATTTAATGAAGATCTAACTTTAATACCAGTACCAAAAGTTCTTTCAAAATATTGTTGTAAAGCTGAAGTTTGAAGAACAGAGACAAAAAACATGGCCAAGACAATCATAAAACCTCTAGTTAATGGAATAGTTTTATCTTGACTATAATCATTAACAAATCTAATTAAATGTTTTAATAACTGAGGTTGAGTAAAAGCACAAACATCTTGAATAATCTTAAAACTACCACCTAATGCATATGTAGCACCGAATGTTTTACCAAGAGCAAAAAATAAAGATGGTTTTGATTTATAGTGTAATTCTTTCTTCCAATTAATTTCAAGTTTATTGGTAATATTTTCATTTTGAAAATCAGTAGGTAAAGGAGGTAAATCTTTTTCATCTAAAAACTTAGAGTAACCTTTTTGCATTAATGGGGACAACCAACTAAAAGTAAGTCTTGAATATAAGTTAGAATAATCATAAATATTAAATTTCAGAGTTGGATCAATGATTAATTTTGGGGAAGTCCAAGCTTCTAAACCTGCAAGGAATAATGAATTAACAGTAGTTAAGACTGTGAATTGTAATATTGCTTGAGGGGTATCTCTAATAGCAAGGTTAATTATTCTTAGTCCACCAAAAATAGTTGAGAAAGTCCAATAGACAATCAAAACAGAAACAGAGATATAACTTTTATAATTTTCAATATATGATAATATGAAAGCAATGAATAACACAACAAAATTACCAACAGTAGACCAAAATTTTATATCATTGATGTAAGTAATTTCAGGTTGATCATAAGTTGTAAAAGTAGCAGTTGAAATAACTAAAGCTAATTGAAGAATGATTTGAATTAAAATTAAACCTAATTTAATTGGGAACCAAAGGGTAGCTCTAGCATTAATGTTTTTCAATTGTCTTAATTTGTATATTTTATAAGTACCAAAAGTTAATAAGATAAACGAAATCAAATTAACTAAGATACCATTAACAAAACAAGGAGAGATATCAGATAATGAAGAAATAGGGTTGAAACCATCATTATCAAAACAACCACAATGAGTTGATGTAACAGGAAGAGTTGAGTTTGAATTAGACCTGAGTATGTTATATTGTTCAATATTTGAATCAATAAAATTGAATCTTTCAAACATTGAATTAACAGTGTCATGAGCACCATATTTTGCAGGAGTTAGGTAAGACCAAATGCCATCGACGGCACCTGCCAAGTAATCACCTTGTATAAGATCACTGGATTGTTCAAAATCAGTCATTTATGAGGTGAAGACTATATGATTGAAGGAGAAAACAGAAGAAACAAGGAGGTTGAAAAGGGCAAAAAAAGATAAAAATCGCACAAATGTATTAGTAAGAGAAAACGGTTTACTTCCGCAGATACGGCCCTATAATGATAAAGTGTGAAGAAATGACTTTGAGTAGTAGAGTAAACCCCTATTTCTGTAATTGGTTGAAAGCGAAGCAGAAGGAGAGAAGCTAAAGGAAGTCAATTATATAAATAACATACTTTTGAAGGTCTACTAAAACTAAAACTAAAAAGGTCAATTGTAAAACTTCAACTTCAGCAGCAAAAGTGTGGTTTTAGAGTTTTTGTTTTTGACCATACAGATTCTTTGAACTTTTACTGTTATAAACAGACACAAGTCACACAACCAAGATTTGTTTTTGTTGATGTGAAATATCTTTTGAACTTGGGGCCGGCAGTAGCCAAGTAGTCTTACAGGCTGAATAATTTGAAGAATAATGAATAATTTATTCAAATATTACGTTGAAACTTGATAATCATCACATCAACTTCATTTTTTGAATTTTTTTCTACAACAAACTTGAGTAAATCCCAGTGGCTGTTTCTTTCACTCCTCTGTGAACTCAGCTGATTCAAGTACTTATCGTTATTATACACCAAGTTCTACCTTTATACCAGTTGTACCATCGTAAAAGTAGCAACAGATAAATTGCCACACCGCCGCATTGCGCCACCGCCAACCGCGTTCTCTGCGCCACCCGCGCCCCGTTTTCCTTTTCTGGTAAATCGCTTTTTTAATTTCTTTAAACCTTTGTAACGAGTCTCTTTCTTCACTTTCCACAACTTCACTCAAATCATCCTCTTTATACACGTTATACTCTAACTTCACGGTTGATAATCTTCACTTGCTGCTTTTTTCTTCAATTTCGTCCTTGAAATCTCTTTTCATCAGCTCTCCAGTCTTCATCCTAAACACCTTTCATTTTAAGACAATCTCTCCTTTTAAAACTAAATGACTGGTGGTATCGCTATTGCTTCAAGGACTTCATTACATGAATTGCCTCGTTCTCGTCCCAAGAGAAGAATAGTAGTTGATTTAACTAATGAAACTTCCTCTTCTTCTTCTTCTTCTGCAAGTTCAAATTCAAGTGATATTGAAGAAACTCGATATCTCAATCATTCAATTATTAAGAAAGAAGAAGAAGTTGATAATCAAATTAAAAAAGAATCCATTGAAAGTGATAATGATGATGAATCTCTTGATACTCTTATAAAATCAGAAACCAATTCGGATTATAATTCTCCTTCTCCTTATCCAATTAAATCTGAAATTCAGAATAGCAATACAGATTATATTTTAATTAAAAATGAAAGTAGTGATGATAGTTTAACTCCTGAGGTAAAACATGAAAATATGAAACAAAATGATTTAAACTTCAAATTATTGAAATCTCTATTAGAACAACATCAACATCAACAACAACAACAAAAATTACATAATTTATCTAATTTTCAATTCCCTTCTCCTAATAAAAATACTAATAGAAAACCAAAATTAAAATATAGACCTTTAAATGGTACAGTTTTAGATATTACTGATTTAGATTTATCACAAAATTTAGATGATCAAATTGAACTTGAAGATTTATCATTTTTACATTATGCTTTAACTTATTCAAGAAAATTAGTTGCTATAACTGGTGCTGGAATTTCAGTTGGATCTGGTATCCCTGATTTTAGATCTTCAAATGGTTTATTTACTGATTTATCTTCAAAAACAACAGGTTCTGGTCAAAATTTATTTGATTATAATTTATTTAGATCTCCTGAAATGATTGGAAAATTTGAAAATATGATTAAAACTTTACATAAATTATCAAATGAAAGTAAACCTTCTTTATTTCATAATATGATTAATAGTATATCTGAACAAGGTAGATTACAAAGATTATATACTCAAAATATTGATTGTCTTGAAATGCAATTACCTTATTTACAAACTGAAGTTCCTTTAGCTTTTAAAAGACCTTTTCCAAAAACAATTCAATTACATGGTAATATAAATTTATTAAAATGTTCAAAATGTAATTATATTAGAGAATTAAATGATGATTATTTTAAAAGTAAACCATTTGGTGAAAGAACATTAATTAGAACTTGTCCTGAATGTGAAGAAATGAATTCAATTAGAAAAATTGCAGGTAAAAGAAATCAATCATCAGGTAATTTAAGACCAAGAATTGTTTTATATAATGAATTTCATCCTGATGGTGAAGTTATTGGTAATATTACAGAATCTGATTTAAAATCAAAACCAGATTGTTTAATTATTTGTGGTACAACTTTAAAAATTCCAGGTGTTAGAAGATTAGTTAAAGAAATGGCAAAAGTTGTTCATTCTAGAAAAGGTTATATCATTTGGATTAATTTAGATGAACCTTCACAATCAATTATTGATTATGTTGAATATTTTGATTTAATTGTTGTTGGTGATTGTCAAATGATTCCAGGTTTAGTTAGTTTATATGATTCAAGTGTTGTTAATACTCCAAAATCTAAAAAAGTCAAATCTGTTAAGAAAACTACTACAGGAAGTATTACTAAACCTAAGAAATCATCTTCTAAATCATCAAAGAAAATAACTTCTAAAATTGCTTCAGTCCCAAAGAAATAGAGGTTTATCATCCTTGAATCATCCACTGCCTCATTACTTTACCTGTACTATATTTTTCACTAATGTATCTTTCATCATGATTCTCTACTTTTGCTTTCTTGTATATCGCTGCTGTACTGTATCATCACTTTTTTAATTTGCTTTTTTTATGTTTTTCTAATATACTATGTTTCGTTGTTTTCTTTTTTTTTTCTGTCATTTGGTTTTTTTAATTTATAATAATTTGTGTTTCTTTGTTTGTTTGTTTTGTTATTGCTTTTATAGTTTATTGTATTTTATGTAAAATAATAAAATATACATTTAATTACTGAAATTTAGAAGTACAAAAAGTTATATATTAAAATGCCATCCATATATAAAAGAAAATAATTTAATCATCATCATCGGGTAATTCGATTTCATCATTTGGTTGTTTTGGTTCTTGACCTTCATTCCATTGTGTAATATCATCAATATAACTTAAAATTGTTTCAATAGAACGATTATTATCTTTATCAGAACAATCCAAAGGTAAGAATTGAACCATACCAAAATCATCAACTAATTGGGCGACTGCTTTACTTAATCTTTCAAATTTTGGATTAAAATTAATACTTGGATCAGTTGAAGCAGAAGTTTCTAACATTAAAGGATCAGGATTTAAGAATTTTTTTAATTGTTTTTTAGAAATTGAATCTTTAATTAAATCAATTTTTGATAATATATTAATATGAGGTAATTCTAAAAAAATCATTGTTGACATTGCACTTAATGAACCAGAAAAAAATTTTGAATTATCAATTACAAATGGTGCTTCTAATAAATATGTACAACATAAACTAAAACTTAATTGTTGTTGTAAATGTTTAACTATTGTTGGCATGACTGGAACATGAGAATATAATTCAATTTGTCCTGGACAATCAAATATTAAATAATCATCGTTATAATCACCAATTTGTTCATCAAGCCAATCTAAATTTTCTAATAAAAATTCAAAACAATATAATAAAGCACCATTTGGACCTAAATTTAATTCTTCTTGAACATCTTGTAATGATATTAAATCTCTTATATCTATACTAAATTCAAATTCTGTTGGATCAGCTGCTGGATCTAAATTAACTAAATGAGCAGTTCTACCAATTGTTTGCATATAAGATATTATTGAATTACAAAAAGTAGTTTTACCAGCACCTGCTGGTCCTAGAGCTAAAACACCAACTTTGGACATTGTTTATGTTAATATAGAAAAGGATTATTTGTTAAATATTTTAAAGATTAATGGCATTTAACTAACTAAATAAATTTTAAATAAAAATAAAAATAAATAAATTGAAAAAAATCTGCGACACGCTAAATGTTGTAGTTTGCGCACGACGTTTTTTGGACGGTTTCAACTTCCCAATTAGGAAATACGCGGATCGCTTTAGAGCCACAGTGTCCTGATGTGGAAACACTGTTTTTTGCTCGCATTTGACCCTATCCAGTCTGTGTAGGCCTGTCTCTCTCAACTCGTCGCCATTCCATTTTAACTGTATGCGGAACTTAACTAAAGAAGAACGGACTTTACTTATCTTTCATGTGTTGAATGGCGGTTAATCATCTTCCAACGTACTATTTAAAGGGGTGGTTTTCCCATTTACTAGTTTACAACTATTCACTGCACTCTTCTTTTACTTTTACTAACTTACTCAATTCTCAATTCTTTAATAATTAATAATTAACAATGGTTGAAGTCGGTGCTCCAAAAAATATTGAATCATTTTATAAATTTACAGATGATGTCTCAAATCCTGAATTATTTGAATCATGGAAACCAAAGATTCAATCATATTTAAATGATTTAGATAAAAACTTATTACCTGAATTTAGAGTTCCAAATACTGAAATCCCAACTACATTAGATGAAACTCCATTTAATACATTAAAATATTTAAATGAAACTAAATATTTATCTGAAAAAGAACATGAAATTACTAATTTATCAGCAACTGAATTAACAAAATTGATTTCAACTAAAAAATTATCATCAGTTGAAATTTTAAAGGCATTTGCTCATAGAGCTGTTATTTCTCATCAATTTACTAATTTTGCAATGCAATTTTTCATTGATGAAGGTTTAAAAAGAGCTAAAGAATTAGATGATTATTTAGAAGAAACTGGTAAAACTGTTGGTCCATTACATGGTATTCCAATCTCTTTAAAAGAACAAGTTGGTTATGCTGGTAAAGTTACTCATGGTGGTTGGGTTTCTTTAATAGAAAGTGTTACTAAAGAAGATGCTGTTTCTATCAAAGTTTTAAGAAATTTAGGTGCTGTTTTTTATGTTAGAACAAATGAACCACAAACTTTGATGCATTTAGATTCAAATAATAATATCATTGGTAGAACTAGAAATGCTCATAATTCTTTATTGACTTCTGGGGGAAGCTCAGGTGGGGAAGGTTGTGCTGTTTCTACAAGGTCTTCACCTATTGGTTTAGGTACAGATATTGGAGGTAGTATTAGAGGACCAGCTGCTTTTGCAGGTGTTTATGGGTTAAGACCAACTACTAGAAGAATTGCAACAGCGGGTGGTGTTTCATCAGGTAAAGGTCAAGAATCAATTGTCGCTGTTGCTGGACCATTAGCTAATTCAATTGATGATATTGATTTATTTATGAAAGCGTATATTAACGATGGTAAACCTTGGATATATGATCAATTATCATTACCATTACCTTGGAGAGAAGTTCCAAAACCAAAGGCTAGTGATGTTACAGTTGCAATAATGTATGATGATAATGTTGTTAAACCTCATCCACCAATTGAAAGAGGTTTGAAATTCATTGAAGAAAAATTAACTAAAGCTGGTGTTAAAGTTGTTACATTTGATCCAATTAAATATAAAACTCAAGAAGCATATGAATATGCACATTTATTATATAGTTGTGATGGTAATTTTGCTCAAAAAGAATTACTTAAAGATTCAGGTGAACCATTATTATATTTAACAAAATGGGCTTTTTCATTTGGTAAAGGTGATGAAAAATTAAGTATTACTGAAAATAGAGAATTAAATTATCAAAGAGATAATTTGAGAAAATTATATAATGATTATTTTTATCAAGATAAAGTTGATTTTATTATTTCACCAACTTATACAGGTGTTGCACCAGTTTGTATTGATGAAGGTATTGCAGGTCCACATTATTGGGGTTATACTTCATTATGGAACATTTTAGATTTACCAACTTTAGTTTTACCAACTGGTTTAAAACAAGATCCAAAAATTGATTTAAAAGATGATACTTATAAACCAAGATCATCAATTGATCAACTTGAACAAGATAAATATTTACCTGAATTATTTGTTGATGCTCCAATTAATTTCCAATTGACTGGTAAAAGATATAATGATGAAGAAGTTGTTGCATTTGGTTATGTTCTTGATGAGATTTTAAAAGCTTAAGCGTATATACGCTTCTATTTAGTTTACTTTTTTATTTTTATTTATACTTGTTATATAGAGAACTTTACATGATTAATATATTAGTTTAATGAATATATACTTTGAGAGAAGAAGTAATGATTCAGTGTTTATACCTACCATATGGAAAATTGAGTAATAAATAATAATTAGAAAATAAAATAAAGAAAATAAATATGAAAAAATATAGTATAGAGAGAATAATAATGGAGAATTGGAATATAATCAAATATAATATGATCGAAGGAGAAAAAAACTAAAGATAATAAAATTTAATAAAAAGAATAAGGGGAATAAAAGATAAAAGATGGATTTTTAAGAATTGAAAATAAATGACGTTGAAATAACTTTTAAAAATACAATATTGAGTAATCAAAATAAAATAATATGGCTATAGTAAACCATATCGATTTGAATGTATGGTAGCAGAGAAAAATCAACCACAATTTGTGCAATAATATAGAGAGCAAATAAATAAATAAGTTTCAAAACCTGGAATAATAAATGATGATATGAATAATAAGAAAGGGGGAATCAAGGAAAACCAAACAGCAACCAAATGAAATACAAAAGAACAAAAGAATAAAAGAATAAAAGAATAAAAGAATAAAAGAATAAAGCAAAGTAGAAAGAAGAAAAAAAAAAAAAAAAAAAAAAAAAAAAAAAAAAAAAAAAAAAAAAAAAAAAAAAAAAAAAAAAAAAAAAAAAAAGAAAAAAAAAAAAAAAAAAAAAAGAAAGAAAGAAAGAAAGAAAGAAAGAAAGAAAGTATGATTAATTTAAAACAGGTAAAAATTGACCAACAATTAACATAGGTATATCAAAAACATCTCTTTTAATAGTCCAAACACAACAACATTTTAAATAATCATTTTCCTCAGCTTTTCTTAAATTACAATCAGTTAAATAAGTAGCATTTAAATCACCAAAAGCAAAATCACTAAAACTTCTAAAATATTTAATTGTTGATTCATCATCCATTAATTCAACTATAAAAGTTCTTTTTGATAATAAACTCATTTTTGAATAACCAGTCATTGTTGCAAATTCATTAGTTAAAGCAACAATTTCTCCAGTTCTACGCCAAATTATAGTTGGTGAAGGAGCCATTGAAATTAAATTTTCATATTCTAATAAAGTTCTTTGAAATGATCTTTCAGTAAAAATTAAATCATTTTCAAATAAAGATTTTGTTGCAGATATAAAACTTGGTCTATATTTAGCCATACATTTTGCAATTTCAATTAATTGTTCTTTATTAAATCTTCTTTTTAAATAAGAGATTAATGCATGATAAGCTTTTGGATATTGATAAGCTTTAACTATTGAAGTTAAATAAATATCATCAGGTTGTTTAATTACATGTCTCATAATTAATGGAGATGTATAATCTTCAGTTTCTTGTAAATCATTTGGAACTAATTTAGCAGTGTTTGGCATCATTGAATGTTTTTCATTATAAACATAAGAATTTGGAGTTGAATTATTTTGATATGAAGAAATCATTGTATTTTCTAAAACATTAATTTCAATAAAAGGTCTAATACCTTTATCTTCATCATCAGATAAATCCCAAAATTCAGTACTTGGTGAAGGAGGATTTGTAGTTAATAAATCAGTTAATTTAATATATTCTTCATTAGCCATATGTGATTCAAAATGTTTACTAGATGAACTTCCATCTGATAAGATTTCAGCAGCACCAGCTAAAATATCAGGAGTTGAAGATGATTCTTTTGATGAATGTTGGAAAGTATTATTTTGTTGTTGAGTATTAAATCCATTTGAATGTGAACTAACTGGAGTATTTGTAGAAGAATGAGTATTATTATTTGAATTATTTTTATTATAACCAAAATGAACAGAATTATTATTATTAATTGGACGATTAAGAGAATTAAATCCATTACCCATATTTATATGATGAGATATATTTGGAGCTTTAAATTCTAAAGGAGCTTCATCAACTACTATTGAATTTGAAGTTGGAGGAGTTAATATTATTCTTTGTTGATTTGTATTATTTGTATTATTTGTATTATTTATTGAATGTTGATGTTGTAATGGTAATGGAGGTGGTAAAGGTAAAGTTGGATTAATTGAAGATAATGAAGGTAAAGGATTTAATAATTGAGATAAAGAAGTTTCCGACATTGCAAGGTTAACTTTATTTGAATTTGAAGAAGGGAAATTGTTGTTACTATTCATTGTTGATGGAGTTGGATATAATGAATTTTCTGGAGATTTACTAATTCTTGAAATTGGAGAATTAGTAGTTGAATTATCCGATATTGCAGGAATATGAAGTGAAGGAGAAAACACAGTATTTGGAGTAATTGCAGATCTACTTATACCCATAGGAGAAGTGTTGATTGTATTAACTGAACCACCATTTATACCAAGTAAATGATTATGATGATGGTGATGATTATGAGGGTTGGGAACAGAAGCAGATATTGACATTGAAGGAGCAGGAAGAAGGTTTTGAGGAGTTGGAGAGATGGATAAAGTGTTAACAGAAGAATTAGCAGGGACATCAAGAGACTTTGATTCTTGTTGTTGGTCAACTTCAATTTCAGTTTTTATTTTAGGAGAGATTGGAATTTTTTTCTTTCTTGGTTTTCGTTGTTTTCTAACACCTTTATTTGAGGATGGTTTTGATTGTTTTGTATCTATAGGTTTTCTTAGAGTAGTTTTCTTTTTTCTAATGGCATCTTTACAAGTGTCAGCAAAGCCTCTTTTAGTACAATTTTTGCAAGGTCTTGAATCATCACATTGTAAATGTTTAGAATGACAGAATTCACAAGCTACCCTAGTTGGTTTTCTAGATAGTTTGACATCAGCAGGTAGCTTCTTTGTCATTGTTGTGCTGTTGGGGATGGTATTTCTGCTGAAGACTAGGACAGGTCAGAAGAAAGAGAGTCTGGGGTATATAGTGTTAAAGAGGACAAATTGACAATTGAGAGCAATCACAAGTTAACAACAGCTAAACGAAAAAATAAACGCTTTCTTGATTAATTGACAATCTATAATTAATTGATTAATGTGATTATAGACTAATTAATTAATTGTGTGTGTGTTTAACGTGACAAATTATTGACAAATTTGATTAATTGACTTGGTTTAATTAACAGAATGTATAGTTAGAATGAAATAAATAAATCAAATAAATCAAATAATTTTCAATTTCAGTGGAATTACGTGTGGAGGATATGATTGGACCCTTTGTATGGCTTGAGTGGGGATATGATAATTGTGTTGTGATACTTGTGAAGTTGTGTTCACGTACGTCCTTAATGAAGTGTTCTGTTATACACTGGCACACGTAGTTCACGTAGTTGACGTTACGTAGTTTCACTGTTTTCACTGTTTAATCTCTCAATAAAATCTGGGGAAGAGGCCCGGAGATGGCCCGCCCTCAGAACAGAGCGCAGGGCGAAGGGTGGCCGGATGCGGCAGGCGGGTGGGCGCGAGTCTGAGCACAGCCGCTGCTCTGGGGCACACTGCGAGCCTGCCTCCGTCCCCAGGCTGCCCGATTGGGCCCACCCCCGTCAACACCCCTGGGAATCTGAAAACTCGCCTTCCCGTTCCCAGCCGGCGCACAAATCAACGAACAATCAAATCATCCTTCAAAACTGATCTTTTTTTTTCAACTTTTTTACTTTAAAAATTTACTTTAAATATTTTACTTTACTTCATTTAATTATATTTTTTGGAATTTCGTTAATGAAAACCCAATCTCATGGGGATTATAATTATTATATCAATACATATACAAAATAATCAAACAAAAAAATTATACAAAATGTAAGTAATCCTTTAATTTAATATCCATATACAAACCAACAATACAATATAATTCCACAAAAAATAAAAGATATCACCATTAATCAAGTTTCTAGAAAATTAACCTAAATTAAATTAAATTTATTTCTTAGCAACTTTCTTAGCAGCAAAAGCTTTAGCATATGGGTTTAATCTTAATGCAACTTGCTTGTTCTTTAATGGATTCTTCTTTAAAACATGAGTTCTCTTTTGAGTAGCTTGACCAGCTGGTCTAGTAACTGATTGAACTTCAGCAGAGTTGATTAATCTAGCAACATCAGTGTTAGAAACAATATTAGCTGGAATTGATTCATAAACTGAATCTAAAGCAGCAAATGCAGATTCAGTCCAAATAACAAATCTACCTAAATGAGCACCTGGTGCTAATTGTAATAAACCTAATGATTTAACATTGGCAGTTTCAACACCTGGAACATTTCTAAATGCTTTAACAATACCATTATCTTGAGCATAAACAACTAATGGACCTCTTCTTTGAGTCCATCTTCTGTTTCTTAATTTACCTTTACCAGCTCTTAATTTCTTAGATTTGATAACTTTAATAACATCGGTATGAGCACCAACAGCTTTTAAAGCAGCAACAGCATCTTTGGTTTTAGTAACTGATTCTAAATCAGATGAAACAACTAATGGAATTTCTGGAATTTTTTCAATTCTGTGACCTCTAGCTAAAACTAAGGATTGAGAAGCTGAAGCAGCAATGGCAGAAACAGTAGCATATTTCTTTTCATTGTGGTTAACCTTGACGTGCCATCTTCTCCAGATTTTAGTTGGAGCAAACATTCTACCACCTCTACACATGTTACCAAAAGCAGCTTGACCAGCTCTGTGAGTACCAGAACCACCAACTCTTGGAATTCTGGCAACAGCTCTACCAGTACCCCAGGATTCAGCAGAAGTTTGGTGACCAGCATTTTCAGCAACAGCATAAGCTTGTCTTTTGTTCTTGTTGATTCTAGTGAAAACTGAATGAACAATATCTGGTCTGATTGGAGCCTTGAAAACGGCTGGTAATGGTAATTCAGATTGAGTCTTTTTACCTTCTAAGGAGATGACGGAAACTTGAGCTCTGGACATTTTTTGTGTTTGTGTAAGAGGTTTTCTTGGGTTCTTTAAAAAGATCTTGTAGGTTAGTTGTATGAAAAATTGTAAAGAAATCTTTTAGAGAGAGTGAAAAATTTTGAGTGGGTCGTG
Organism: Ambrosiozyma kamigamensis; assembly: GCA_030572235.1. Classification (NCBI taxonomy): domain Eukaryota; kingdom Fungi; phylum Ascomycota; class Pichiomycetes; order Pichiales; family Pichiaceae; genus Ambrosiozyma; species Ambrosiozyma kamigamensis. The sequence continues at coordinate 18,050 of JAJLZM010000196.1, read as the reverse complement.
CGCGTCCGATAATGGAAGGGCGGGTAACAGAGTCACGTGCTGATGATCACGTGGGAGGGGTCATTTTTATATATATATGTACATGATCAACTGATTATATAACATGTTAGATGGTTGATAATTGTGCTGTCTTCTTCTCCCAATTGCCCTGTTTTCATCTTATTTCCATATTCATTGAGTCTTCTGTGTCTGAATATTATCAATTGGTAAGCATTGAAACAAACAAAGATAAAGCCCCTGAACTATACACACACGATGACCTCAACTGACATTGATAAGAGCAAGCCTACCATTCCTGAATCTGTTAAACAATTAATTGACATTGACCCTTGGTTAGAGCCTTATGCTGAAGAATTGGCTTATAGAAGAAATACTGCTGATCAATGGTTAACTAAGTTTGATAATCAAGAAGGTGGTATTTTGAATTTTTCTGAATCCTATAAAAGGCTGGGTTTACATGTTAATCCAAATGATAATTCAATTACTTATAAAGAATATGCTCCAAATGCAACCGGTGCTTGTTTAATTGGTGACTTTAACAATTGGGAACATGATAAGCATGTTATGACTAGAGATGATTTTGGTTTTTTCTCAATTACTCTTCCATCGGATTCAAATGGTAAACCTTTAATTCCTCATGATTCTAGAGTTAAGATTTATTTAACTTTACCTGATGGATCTAAAATTGCTAGACTACCTCCTTATATTAAAAGAGCTACTGCCCCTCCAAAAGAATATGGTCATTCTAATTATGAAGCTAGATTTTGGAATCCTGAATTAAAATATAATTTTAAAAATAAAAGACCAGATTTACCAAATTCTTTAAAAATTTATGAAGCTCATGTTGGTATTTCAACTCCTGAACCAAGAATTGGTTCTTATAAAGAATTTACTAAAAATGTTTTACCAATCATTAAAGATTTAGGTTATAATACTGTTCAATTAATGTCAATTATGGAACATGCTTATTATGCTTCCTTTGGTTATCAAGTTACTTCTTTTTATGCAATTAGTTCAAGATTTGGTACTCCTGAAGATTTAAAAGAATTAATTGATACTGCACATGGTCTGGGTATTCGTGTTTTATTAGATGTTGTTCATTCTCATGCTTCAAAGAATGTTGATGATGGTTTAAATGAGTTTGATGGTACTGATTATTGTTATTTCCATTCTGGTTCTAAAGGTGTTCATGATCAATGGGATTCAAGATTATTTAATTATGGTAATTATGAAACTTTAAGATTCTTATTATCAAATTTAAGATTTTATTTAGAAGAATATCAATTTGATGGTTTTAGATTCGATGGTGTTACTTCAATGATTTATACCCATCATGGTCTGGGTGCAGGATTTTCAGGTGGTTACCATGAATACTTGGATCCATATGGTTCAGTCGATAAAGAATCTTTAAATTATTTAATGTTAGCTAATGATTTATGTACTCAATTTGGTAAAGCTAATAATTGTTCAATTACAACTGTTGCTGAAGATGTTTCAGGTTATCCAACTTTATGTATGCCACGTTCAATTGGTGGTGTTGGTTTTGATTATAGATTAGCAATGTCAATTCCTGATGCATGGATTAAAATTCTAAAACATTTAACAGATGAAACTTGGGATATGGCTAGTATTGCTCATACTTTAACAAATAGAAGATATAAGGAAAAATGTATTTGTTACTGTGAATCTCATGATCAAGCTTTAGTTGGTGATAAGACTCTAGCATTTTGGTTAATGGATGCTGAAATGTATACAAATATGTCTGTTTTATCACCTTTAACACCTGTCATTGATAGAGGTTTACAATTACATAAAATGATTAGATTATTAACTCAATCATTAGGTGGTGAAGCCTATTTAAATTTTGAAGGTAATGAATTTGGTCATCCTGAATGGTTAGATTTCCCAAGAGTTGGTAATAATGAATCTTATCATTATGCAAGAAGACAATTTAATTTAATTCATGATGATTTATTAAGATACAAATTTTTATATAACTTTGATAAGGCAATGAATAATACAGAAGCCAAGTATACTTGGTTAAACTGTGATCCAGCTTATGTTTCATTAAAGAATGAATCTGATAAAGTTATTGTTTATGAAAGAAATAATAAATTATTCATTTTTAATTTCCATCCTACAAATTCATTTACTGATTATAGAGTTGGTGTTAATGTTCCAGGTAAATATAAAATCGTTTTAAATTCTGATAGAGAAGAATATGGTGGTCATAATAGAATTGATGAATCTAAATCTGAATTCTTTACAACTAATTTAGAATGGAATGGTAGAGCAAATTTCTTACAAGTTTATATTCCTTCCAGAACTGCTTTAGTTTTAGCTTTAGATGATGAAATTCAAAAGATTGAATTATTAAATTAAACGCATTTACTATTATTTTTAGTTCTCTCCGTTTTAGTTCTCTTCGTTATTCCAATCTGAGTTGCTTCCTATCAAAGTTTTTTTTTTTTTCATTTTCATATATTGATTATATTCCTGTTTGTTTGTTTGTTTGTTTGTTTTTGGTTTGTTTCTAGTATATTATTTATTTCTTTTTTATTTTGCTTATATATAATTGCTATGTATTTTGAACTTTTTTTTTTCATGTTGATTTATTAGTTAAAATTTTGTTTATTCTGTTGTTGTGTTGAATTTTCTTTTTTTGCTTTATTAATTTCTTTCATTTATTTTATCAGTTCATTGCTCATCATATTGTTCATCTCGGTTTTGCTTATCTAAAAAAATTGTTTCTATCTTACTGTCATTTTTATTTTCATTTATATAGTTACTATAATAAAAAATTGTTTTTGTTTTTAAAAATTCGTTAATTACAGCAGATTATTTTAATTTATTAGTATTTTAGTTAAAAAAAAATTGTGTTTTGTAAAAGTTAAAATAAAAAATATAGATGTAATGATCATGAATATATAAGAAGACGAATGAGATCAATATGATCAATAAAGAACTCTATTCTGATAAGCAAAATATTAAATAAAAAAGATGACATAAAAAAAAAAATAAAGATAAAGATAAAGGATAAGAGAAGATAAAAGGAAATTATGGTGATCATGATGTTAGTTATAACAATCAATATAATAGGAAATAAGATGGTAGTATAAAAATAAAAAAAAAAGGCAATTCAAAAAAAAGTAAAATTAATTTCATGAAAAACAAAAATTAAAAGATAGAAGACACATTATATGACGATAGCATTAAACCAAACAACACAGACATGAAAAAATAAAAAATAAAAAATAAAACAAGAAAATCAAAATTAAGTACCTTTGATTTGTTCTAAGCTAACCTTTTTGTTAACTAATTGATCTGTAAAGATATCTAACATAGTAAGTTCTGCTTTTAGAACACTCATTCTACATTCTTGAAATTCATTTTTCTTAGTAATAACAGCATCTGTTGATGTTTCTTCAAATAATTTAGATAATTTTTCAACTTCTAAAAATAAAGCATTTTGAACACCTTCCATAACTCTCTTTGGAATGCCTTGAGGTGTTGCAAATAAAACAGCATATGACCACATTAGTGTTCTTCTTGTACCTAATAAAGCTTCAATTGCTTCTCTATAAAATAAACTTTCAATCCATGAAACACCTGTTTCAACTTGAACTTTTTTAATACGACTCTCCAGCTGATCAACTAAAGCTTTATCTTTTTTAATTGAGGTCATTTGATTATCAAATCTTTCAAAATAAAACATATATTTTTGTAATGCTTTCTTAGTTTGTTCTTTTCGCACTTCAGCTTCTTCATCAGGTCTATAGACATCACAATTATAATTATCTCTATGTTTTTTCCAATCACCTAAACAAACCCAACAAAATTCTCTACGACATTTATAACAAGTCATATGATTACAACCACCATTCTTTTCAATTGATGTTTCACAATAAGGACAAATCTTGGTGTTAACAGTAATCCATTTTGCTGTTTCAGATTCACCTTTACATTTTTCGATCCATTCTTTACATAAATTGCAAGGCATTGGTCTATGATCTTCTTCTAAACAATTGAAACAGAATCTATGGTGTTCATGACATTGGACTGAAGGCACCAGTAATTTATCTACCAACTCTTTCAGACCTGCAACTTCATCTGAATCAAAACCTTTCATTTGAATAAGACTATCACAATCAGGGAAAGGACAAAATTTGAATATTTTATTATTAAGATTACAATAATTAGTAGCAACGACAAACCAATACCAATATAATAAAGTAGATTGTCTTTTTTCTATTTTTTCTTTCTTTTCTCTAGCGTTAATAGTTTCATCAAAATAAAACATTTTTTCTTCCTCTTCCTTTTGTTGAACCAAACTTTCCATATCATCAAATTCTTGGTAATCTGGATCATATTCTTCTTGTTGAAATCTTTTAGCAATTTCTTCACTTGTTAAAATACCATTGTGCAAAGTATGTTCAACAACCTTTCTGGTTTCTTTTTCACTTTCAATATAATTACTTAATTGTTTTAGTTCAGTAAATCCAATGTTTAACTTACATGAAGGTTCAGGGCAACTAATGATTGTTTTATTAGTTCTCAATTGATCTTCTATATAATGAGCGTAACAATCAGTACAATAAGAATGATCACAGTGATTTAAATGAAATTTTTTCAAAGGGTGGCCAGGTTCAGGGGTGGAACAACATATGAAACACATATAATCATCATCAGCATTTGAAACCAAAGGTTCTTTTGGGTCTGGTAATTTAGTTTTAGTTAAACCAACTTCTTCTCTAAGCTTAGAGGGATCTCCAGATGTATATAAATCTTGAAGTCTTGTATCATTCCAAGAATATTTTAATAGCAGTAGAGCACAATCATCTTCACCTATCTGTAACACCGAATTTAGTGATTTGATTTTATCTTGCATAACTTTTTCCACATCTTCAATAACTAATGGATCATAAATCATTCTGTGAGTCTTTGTTCTGTTAGCAGTTTCTGCCTTGGGGTATGTGTAATGTTGTGTAGTGTTTTCCACTGGATCAAACTCATCCATATCTTCTTCCATTTCATCTTCATATTCAAAGTCGTCATAACCGTCTTCTTCTTCCTCGAAATCACTGTAGTCGTATTCCTCTTCACTCATGGATGGTCCTATATACAAATTGGATGCTTCAGTGGGGTGGCAGAGGCCTGTTGTGTGCAGAGAGGATGATGATACACGTCTTACTGTTTGCCTTCATTCTTTTTTGTTCACATTTCCCATGCCACGCCCAGATCGATTTGAGCGCTGATATTCTGTATCACATGACCATATACTAATTGATTCTACTACTGTTTTATCAATCTATACAACTAATACAACTAATACAACTAATACAACTAACACAGTCAGTCACTTATAAACATTGATCACCCCACTGCGGTCAACACTCACAATCAACTCAAAAGGTCTCTTGAGATAAAGAATATCATTGATTGCATCAGTATGATTCTTCAACATCTCTTGTTGCTCATTTAAAACTTTTCTCTTTGGCAAAGATGACTCATTTCCATTAGATAATGTGGTATAACGTTCATTGATAAAAGATAGATTGGCGTTGATTTGTGTAGATGAAAAAATTGGTTTATCGTTCAAGTTTGAATTCTTTAAACCTCCAATTACCACCCTTGATTCAGATGGATTAGTTAAATTCCATTTAATAATCTTACCTAATGGCGTCGATGAAATTAAATATGGTTTACCATCTAAACCCTCAATTGCTGTAATTGCTGTACTGCTCTTGTTTTTTAAAACCCAATCTATGTTGATTGATAAACTCATAAAATCTTCATTAATTGAATCTGGATCAGCTTCTAATTCTTTAACACTATAAATTTCAATAGTTGAAGTAACTGAAGATGTACATAAAACATTTCTTGGTTGTAATTTAGAAACATCCCAAACTGTTACATCAGATTCACCACTTCCTCCAATTACGGCAATGAAAACCCTTTTCTTTTTATTGATTTCAAAATTACCAGGAATAATTTTAATTTGTTTAATTGGAAAAGTGGTCTTTTTAAATTTAACAGCTTTTAACATCAATTCAAATGAAAGATCCCAAAGACATAAAACACCTTTTGTGGTTCCAATAACAACCCAAGATTGTTTATCATCAATTGCAAAACATTGAGGAATACCATAAGATAAATTATTTTGTAAAACTGTGACTGGTTTCATGTATCTAATATCTAACACAATTAACTTACAAGAAGGTGTAGAAAAAGCTAATAATTGCTTTTCATTGGTAATGATAAATTGGATTGAAAGTGCATACAAATCTTCCTCTTCAACCTTATAATATCTAATTAATGATAAATCAACAGAAATACGTTTAAATTTATTTCCAGGCATTCTATTTTCAACTTCTAATCTAAATATTTTAATAAATCCATCTTTAGTAGCAACAGCAAAACAATATCTTTTCTCCATGAATGTGATTGATTTAATTGCTGATCCTAAATTAACTGAAAAAATTGAATTTCCTGTAGCATTAGTTTCAAATCTAGATGTATCCCAAAGTTTCAAAAATCCTAATTCGTCACCAGTAACAAAGAATTTATGATCGGGAGAAGCTGATATGCAATTGATAGATGAATTATGTTCGAATAGTCTCCCAACTAAAATACCACCTTCAAGCGTACTATCAGGATTTATTGTGCTATTGTTAACGATATTGTTATTATCATTAGTTGCATTTTGTAAATTAATGAAATCACTAACATCTTTTAACTCTCTACCAAACTCAGCAAAATCGCTTAAATTAGGTGGGAAAGACATCGTATTAAAATATTTCTTAATGTATGGATTAGGACCTGTAAAACTATGGTTTATTCTAGTTGTTATTCCTTTAATATTAATTGTTTCATCACGAAAGTTCAAATCACTGGCACCACCTGAAATAATTGAAGATCTAGCTGATCTAATTCCACCAACACTAAGAGTATTACCAGATACAGTAGCAGTATCAGAAGTCGTAATTGTACCAGTTGCATGTGCACTGAAAACAATTTCTTCGTTAGTTAATATAGAAGGAGCAGCTTTGGTCATTTCACCGTAGAGAAATCCAGATGGTGGTTTATTATCAGAAGGTGATGATGAAATGATTGCTGGTGTTTTATTAGTATTATTATTATTGATGGTAGTAGCATCAATTGTAGTTGTTGTTTCAATAGATGTATTATTTTGCTCAGTCCCTTCACTTATGGATTGTCTGACCATAGTAGGAATAGTTAATCCAACAGTTGAGCGGTTATCAGTTTCTTTCTTCAATTTCTCTCTTTCATGATAAACAGTAACAAAAACACTTCTTGGTAAGACATTAGTTTTCAAAGCTAAAGATTGAGGCGAATTATTATTATTAGTTCTAACTTTAGATCTCATCCCTCCAATTCTAGCAACTCTATAAATATATGGTCTTAAAGTAGCCAACTTCCATAATTCGTTATCTTCCAATCCAACACTTTTCAATTTCTCGACTTGTTGTAAATCAAATTGACTTAGTGGAATTTCCATATTATCAATGACTTTATTTTCTTCTGCTCCTTGAGAACTTAATCTATATGTGCTACTACCATTTGAACGACTACCTTTCTTCATCATAAACATTAAGCCAGCACTACCAAATGAATCATAGGTTCTATTAGCTCCGGAATCAATTCTTTGCCAAAATAATGTAGGATCACTCTTTAAAGACCAATTCTTAGCCATATTATAAACTGCTCTTGTAAGTGGTTTATGAACACAGACGTATAATGTTTCCCAACTAAAATTTGTAATTTCATATTGAAAAAAGGGACGAATTAAAGGATATAACATGCAATATAAATCAGCCACCGATAAATTAGCACAAATTGTTATAATTAAATTTAAAACTGAATTTCTAATTAATTCATTTGGATGTAATAATAATTTTGTTGTTGTTTTAACCAAGTCCCATAAATATTTTTCTCTAATCATACCTAATTTAACTAATTCTGTAAACACTTTAATTAAATTGATGACTAGCATTTCATTGGATTCATTTAAAGCTTGTGCTAGTAAAGGTAAAATATACAATTCTAAACTAATAATACCAACAAAAACAGAAATTGGAACTATCGAAGAGACAAAGCTTAACTTAATTTGTGGATCTTTATCATTTAAATATGTTATCAGATGACTTAAGATAACATCATTTGTTTTTTCTTTACCAAAAAATGAACATAAAGGTAAAATATTATTCAGTAGTGCTGTTCTAACAAATGGATCGGGGTCAGTTAATAATTGGATTGTTAAAGTTTCAAAGCCTTCAACTAAACTTTTATAATTCATATCAGTTAAAGAATCAGAATTTAAAGCATAATGATTTTCAGTTTCAGGGTCTTCAAAATTACTTATTTGACCTTTTAATAAATTAGCCATTTCATAAAATTTTCTAGCAACAATAGCTAAATGTGGCAAACAATTAGCAAGAACGGCACGAACATATCTTCCATCTTTATTATCTGAATCATTATTAATATTTCTTTGTCGACTGGTTCTTGTTATTGTAGATTGAGGTTGTAAATTGGAACTACTTGTTAAATCTTCAAAAATATCATATGACCTTCTTAAAAAATGATTTAATTTGGGTATTATATATTCTTGGAACAAATGGATATTAATTGGAGTTATACTATCAACCATAGTTAAAAGCTGAGTCATTGATCTTAAAGCAGCAGTTCGAACGGCATGGCCTGGATCATCTAACATATAAGCTAAATAAGGTAAACAACGATCTAGTTTAGCTTCATCATCTAATTGTTCAGCAAATGCTAAAATCAACTCACATGCCTGAATTCTATATAACGCATGAGTTGTATTTCTAACACTGTGTAAAACTAAAGCTAGTGGAATCAAGCATGAACAATCAATTGATTCAATATTTGAGAATACTTCAGATGTAGATTTGGGTATATGATTCTTCATCCCGGGTAGGCCTAGCTTCATTGGAACTATTGATGTTTGAGTGGGGTTATTATTTGAATTTATTGATTCATATTCAGTTTCAGATATTGAGTTTTTAAATCCAAGAAGCAATGCAAATTTATCAAAATCATTATATAAAGTTTCAATTCTTTCATCAGCAATTAAGAATTGTTTATTTCTTGTATCATCCTTATCACTAATTGAACAACTTGATAATTTTTTCATATAATTGTGCAAAAATGTATAAAAATAATCAGGAAATATTGATTTTCTATAACGAATTAAATATTCTTTAGCACTCAATCTATCTTTTGGATTTAAACTAATCATACTTTGAATCATTGTTCTGATATTTGGATCGTCAATTGCATCTAAATTTGGGTAATATTCACCACTTTTAAATTTAAACATTTGAGGTAAAGTAAAAATAGGTAAACTTTCTAAATATAATTCAGCAATAACACAACCTAATGAGAAAATATCCATCTCTTGATTCAATTCACCATTTTTCTTGTTCATTTCTTCAACTTCAGAATCATCACTACTAACAAATCTTTCAGGTGCAACATAACAAACATGTCTTTGAGAAGTATCAAAATAAAATGAAAATAAAGATGGATTACCTTCAGGTAAATAAACAGGTTTAAAACTTGCAAAATCAGAAATTAAGCACCAGTTCCAAGATGTTAATAAAACATTTTCAGTTTTTAAATCACCATGATAAATATTTTTTGAATGTAATTTTGCAAAACTTGATAATATTTGATAAACAATCCATTTTTTTTCAATTTTTTCTAAGAAAGGCCGTGTTGAAACTCTATCATATAAATTGTATCGTATGTAAGGTCTAACTAAATAACAAGCACGTTGAGAATCTATTATTGATTCAAATGGTAAAACATTAGGTAAATCGATTAATTCTTTTCTTAAATGATCAAGTTGTTTAACCCAATATTCAAAATGGAAATCAGTTGTTGAATTATCAGTTGTTGGCTTGATTAATAGTTTCACAACAACAGATCCAGATTTATCTAAACATTTAACAGTTTTCAAAAATCTTGAAGTACTTAAAGGTTTGGAATATTGTATATCTTGTAGTGAGTCTATATAAGCTGATACTGCAATCGTTTGAGCACTGGGCACCAATAATGATAATTCGGCTCCCATTCTTACCCATGTGTATCTGTATCAAGAAAGTAAACTGTTATTGATGAGAGAAGTAGCTATAAGTTATGTGAGTTGCCTTCTAATCTATCTTCTGTGTTTACGCTTTACGTAGAGCGAGTTTGTTTATTTTCTACAACACTCACAACATCTTCTTCAGAAACACAAATAATTTAACTGCCAATTAATGTACAAAAACACAAAACATATGCAATCAAATGTATATAAAAGTATATAAAGCCAATCTAAACAATGAATTTAAAAAAAAAATAATGAATCAAAGGAAAAACACAAAATTTTCAACTTTTACTTATTACCAACAAACTGTCTTCTAATTAAACGATCTTTTTTAAACTTATCAACTTCTTCATGTAATAGAGTCTTCAAATCATTTATATTTTGAGCTTGCCATTCAAAACTAAAATCAAATTGTTTTCCCATAACAGGTTCCTCATCTAAATTTCTAACTTGTTCTAAAAATGGATGTGATATACTTTGCTCAACATTAAATCTAGTGTCTTTTTCCCAACAAATTAATTTTGAAAGTAAATCAAGAGCTTTTGGGTTTGCATATGGATAAATACTCTTCCAATCTTGTCTTTGAAAATGAACTTTTGGAGATGAAAAATATTCCCAACCAATTGTAGAACCATAAGCATTAAGAACTTGTTTTGTAGGTGAACCTAAGATTTTAGAAATTTCATTAATTTGATGCATTTGATCATCTCCTATGAATAAAGGTTTTCTTCCATAAAGTTCAGCTAAAATACATCCAACAGCCCACATATCAATTTCTTTACCATAATTCTTTCTTGAAAGTATTAATTCAGGAGCTCTATACCATCTTGTAGCAACATAGTTTGTAATATTACTTGATTTATGATTATGATTCATAAATTGTTCACCAACACCTCTAGCTAAACCAAAATCACAAATTTTCAAAACACCTTGAGATGTAACTAAAATATTACCAGGTTTTAAATCTCTATGAATAACATCAGCAGAATGAACATACTTTAATCCACATAATATTTGATAAAAGAATAATTGAATATGAAATTCAGAAAATTGAACAGATGAATGAATAACTTTTGCTAAATCATAATCAGCTAATTCTTGAAAACAATATAGACCATCATAAGGTTTCATATAAACAATATCTAAATCAACCAAATTGATAATATTCTTATGTCCTTTGAAAAATGCCATTAATTTTAATTCTCTAATTGCTCTCTTTAATAAAACTTCTTTGTTAAATATACTACTAACTTTCTTAATTGCAATTAAAGCTTTTTCTCTTGAATATAAATCTAAAGCAGAACAAACAGTACCATATGAACCTTTTCCTAATAAATTTAATATCTTATACCTTGAATCAATGTAGAAATTAGCTTTTTCATAAACAACTCTATTTGGTTGAGGAGATGGTTGAGTTATATGAGCATGAGTTATCAGACTACCAGCTTGAGGATTATATTGTTGTAATTGTTGAGCAAGATGTAATTGTTGTTTCAATAATAGATTTGGAGGTAAAGTAACTTGTGATAATTTTAAAGTAGCCTGTTTTTCTTGAGTCACAGGACGGAAATCAAGTTTATGTAGTTCGATTCCATTCATACCTACCTGGGAATCTGGAAAGCAGCCTGGGATAGTCAAAGTGGAAGTGTATTGAAGGAAATATAAGGGAATAGAGATGAGTAATGAATAATTTCCTTAAGTAAGAAAAGGATTCAAGAAACAAGTATCAGGAAAATAAAGTTATATTGTCGGGAGCAAAAGTAGGAACTTTGGCTTCTCTTGTTAAGAAGACGCGTACAAAAGTGCCGAGGGGTTAATTTAGACGCTTTAAACGCTGAAGCTCCGACCTCATGATTTATAAGAAGGACAAATGGATTTAATGGAGATGAAATTAAGATGAATATAAAGAACCTGTAAATAGTTGCACACAAAAAATAGAAATAACCAGGGAAACAAAAAAATGATTTAAAGCACATGAAGTTAACAATTCTAAAAATTAAGTAAAAAAAAAGTAAATTAACCTCTATAAGAACTGAAACCATCTTACATGTGTGTTAAGCATAATAATATGATGGACTTACACCACCATCAGGTATATGTGATAACTCTAATTGTTGGAATTTATCTGAACTTTTATGATAATACAAGCCATTAACTGAACCAGTTAATTGATTAAAACAAATATAATAAAATCCAGCAAAGGAAGCACCTCTAATGTCTTTGATTTTAGCATCAGGAACTAAAAATAATTCTTTCCATCTCATATATAAATTTTCATTATTTAAAGCTTTTTCATAAATTTCTTCATTTCCAAAATCATTTTCTGGATCAAAATTTAAATTTCTCCAAGATGGAAATCTACCCCAATGTTGTAAATCATTTCTAGCTGATGAACCCCACATCATATGATCTGTATAAAAAGAATAATGAGGACCTATTATTTCACCTTTAAAAAATGTTGTAATTTCAGGATGAGATTCCGTTAAACCGTGTATAGTTAAGAAACCACAAATATGAGATTTGGATAAATCAACTTCTTTTAAATCAACTCTAACTTCATATGTTGATCTACCAGATTGTTGAGAGCCAACAAATGATGAATTTGGTTTTAAAAATGATGTTGTTTTTGAGTAGAAAGGTTTTGAAAAGAAATCTTTAATTTGAGGGTGACTGTTAGTGGATTTTGGTGAAACTTCGTTGTTCCCATTGATATCATCTTCATCAGTAATGATATCAGGTCTTATGTCTGTTTTATCAGAATGTATGAGAGACTTCTGATGCAGAGACTGTTTTAATTTTAAATCGTTTTTAATTTGTTGAATTCTTAAATTAGAAGGGGTAGAGTTTGTGTCAACTGAGGTATCTTGAGGAGTAGGCATTTTCAAAAAGCTGTGATGATGATGGTGATGATTCTTGCAATTGATGAAAGAAGTAGAGTTAACGTGAGTCAATTTGTAAAGTTGTTTTTCTTGGATCGGATTTAACGTGTAAGTTTTAGAATGTCTAATCAATGGCTAGTTCTCAAAGCAAACAGAGAGGTGACTAAGACAGTTGTTGTGGAATCAGATAATCTAAAGAGTAACAGAGAATATCTGTGAAGAGGAGATAAGTTACGTAAAAAAGAAAGTCTGCTTGTTGATAAGAAACGTTAACGTATAATAAATAATGATTCCCTCGAGGCTAGAAATGAATCACACGCTGCTGCACGCCTTTCTGCTCTACGATGCTCTGCTGGTGCTCTGCCTACCGTAACAGCTCCCGTCAAAGACGTCCAGCTGGTGCTCACCTAAATCAAGGAAACTGGGTGGTATTAGCAGTATCTTCCACTCCTTCTCCTAGCTTCTTCTCTCCTGTACCCTCTTGCTTACGTAACCACGTCGGTCGTCGCGTCGTGCACGTGACTGATCCCCTGATAAGAGTCATCTCACGTGACCTCTTATCGTTTTGACTCCGGCCGGCGATAGAAGTCCGCTGTGAAAAGATTTCACAAGAATCACAACTGCATGATCAAACAAACAAGACACTTTTAGGAAAAAGCTCCTTTAAATACAGCATATACTCTCAGTTTTTATAGAATTAGTAAGATGACTGAAGAAAGTGGAATCCTCTTAACATTAGATGATAAAACTATACAGAATGATCCAAATAGAGCTTTAAAAGATATCTTTGCTGGTACAATTGGTGGTATAGCTCAAGTTTTAACCGGTCAACCTTTTGATACAACTAAAGTTCGTTTACAATCTGCTTCTCCAGGTACTTATTCCTCTTCTTTAGATGTAGTTAAGAAATTGATTTCTCAAGAAGGTCCTTTAGCTTTTTATAAAGGTACTTTAACTCCTTTAGTTGGTATTGGTGCTTGTGTTTCAATTCAATTTGGTGTTAATGAATTTATGAAACGTTATTTTAATAAAGTTAATGGAGGTGAAAATAAAATGACTTCATTACAATTTTTAATTGCTGGTGGTGCAGGTGGGTTTTTTAATGGATTTTTAGCTTCTCCAATTGAACATATTAGAATTAGATTACAAACTCAAACTACTGGTGTTAAAGAATTTAATGGTCCATTAGATGTTATTAAAAAGTTATATACTAAAGGTAATGGTATAACTACCATTTTTAGAGGTTTAGGTCCAACATTATTAAGAGAATCTTGGGGTATTGGTATTTATTTTATGACTTTTGAAGCTTTAGTTAAAAGAGAAATGGATACTAGAAAAATATTAAGAAAAGAAGTTGAAAGTTGGAAATTGTGTACTTATGGTGGTTTAGCAGGTTATGCAATGTGGCTTTCATGTTATCCTGTTGATGTTATAAAATCAACTTTACAAACTGATAACTATAAAAATTTCAAATATAAAAATTCATTAGATGCTGCTAAAGATATCTTTAAAACAAGTGGTATTAAAGGTTTCTTTAAAGGTTTTACACCAACAATTTTAAGAGCTGCTCCAGCTAATGCAGCTACTTTTCTAGCATTTGAACAAGCCATGAGATTCATGGGTTAGACTTTTTGTTCTCACTTGTTTACTTTATTTATTTTAATTTTTTAATTCTATAAGAAATATTTCATCAATTACTATACATTTTGAAAAAGAATTCAAACTGATGAAGTATTCAGAATTATATTGTACTTCAAAATAATTACTTTTCTGTTATCTGTGTATTTTTGACTAGAATCATTGTATCCAGTTTTTTTGCTAATCTAAAGTTTATATTATTAAAAAAAGCATGCAAAATACAAATACACTGTAATTTAAAAAGAAAATTGACTATAAATTGTTAATTTATATAAATTTCACCACGTTTTAGTGCCATTTGTAGTCTTTTCAACTTGATCATCATTTTCATCTTCTAATCTTCTTAATAAATAATCAACTTCAACTTTTTTAGTTAAAGGAATAACAAAATCTTTATAAATTTTAACAATTGCTTCAGGTTTAACTTTACTTTGAATATGTTGAGTGAATTTTAAAGTTGGATCAGTACCATAAGCTTTTGCTTTTTCAACTAATCTTTCTAAAATTTTTTCTTCAACTGCAGAATTTGTAATTGCATCTTCAATTCCTTTAATATCATTTGTTTGAATTAATTTTGTAAATCTTTCTTTTTCATTTCTAAATTTAGCTTCAGCAACAAATTTACCAAAATGAATACGTCTTGATAATGATTGTAAAACTTCAATATCTGCCATTGCTGTTGAACCTAAATTTTCCATTTGTTCACCATTTTGTGAAATACCGGGAATCATTTCTTCAATATAAACTTTCTTAATTTCATTATTAATATTAATTTCATTTGAATATGATGCTAAAACAGGTGGATAATTTAAACTTGGTAAAAAAGTTCCATTTAATTCATTTGGAAAAAATGGAGTTTCATCAGGTGCTTCATATCTTCTAACTTGTGAATGAATTTGTTCATGTCTTAATAATATCCAATCTAAAAATGAACCATCAAAATCTGGAATCGGAAATTTATGTGGAGTATAAACGGATGATGATTGATAAAATTGTGATCTTTCAATAAAATTGAAGATAATGGTATCTTCCATACGCACTAATAACTCACGAATATTAGCTAAGTTTAAAACAGTTTCTGGCCTCATGAAATCCATTATAATAGAAGAAAATGTTCGAGTTGTAATTAAAGAAAGAATCTTTCCAGGTAATTGCATAAACAGATAAAAAGTTTCAATGAGATGTCGTTGACTCACACAATCTTCTCCACGTTACGTAGTTTAGGCGAGAAAACTCAGAAAAGATACTTGGCTAAAAATCTTTACGATAACCCATACAAAACTTGTATATTAAACTACAAAATGCAAAACCAATGACCATATAAAATAAAAACGAAAACATAAAATCATATAAAACCAGATACGATATCGATAGTTTAATTAACTTGCAATCGGTGCGGCAACTGCAACTTGAACTGATTCTGATTTATCACTTGGACCATGACAAGAGAATTGAGACAACTGGTTATTACCTTCAGGTGATTCTTTTAATATCTTTTCTTTATGTAAGTAACCCAAAATTTGATTTAAGTCTCCAGCTCTTAATAATTCACCTAAAAATCTAAACCATAAAAATCTTTGAATTCTTTCATCTTTTGATGCACCCATATTAAAATTATTATAAGCATCAGTTAAATCTTGTTTAGATTTCTCATGAACCTCTAAATTAGCAGCTAATGTTTGATTATAACTACCTCCAATATGATCATCATATAAAACAATATGGGCTGTTTGTAAAGCACCATAAACAATTGTAGTTAAAAGCAAAGAAATAAAAATATTTTTTCTATTCTTTTCAAATTGTTCATATAATGAAGAATTTGGATCGACATTAGCCCAAGTTTTATCACCATTAAAACCATAAGTGGATTCATATGAATATTTATGATAATCTTCCCAAGTACCTGTTGAACCATTTGCATCAGTATAAGTATGATCCATATTTTCATAGCTTTTTAAATAACTTGATGAATCGTCTTCCCAACCAACACCATACTTATCATAATTAGTTTTTGTACGTGTACTCTTTAATAAAGTATAAGCAGCTAAAACTTTTTTAAATCTAGCTTCTTTTAAACCAACTGTAAGTATTTCCTCTTCATTTGTAGTAAAGAATTTCTTTTTGTTTAAACTAAAACCAATAAATGTTTTTGAATCAGGATGATATATTTTAGCTAATCTGTAAAATCTTTTCTTTAATAATTTCTTATCAAAATCCTTCTCACCGTTAAATCCTAAGATGTGATATGGAGTAATATGTTTATGTTTTGGGTAACTTTGTAAAAGTTCAACTAATTCAGGATCATAATCATGTTTTTCTGCTGGTGATTTATCATCTTGATTGTTATTATCTGAAACTGTAGCATAAGAACGTGTTCCGAATGTTCTCATATATTGATTTGATTTGCCATATTGCAATCCCGAGTTACTGTTACGGGGACTGTGATAAATGTTTGAGGTAAAGAAAGTTCTGAGTTTCTTGGGTTGATTTCTAGTTGAGTTGTCAGATTTGTATCTTATTAGTGTTAGATTGGGATGATGTTGTATGAAAATCTTAGGAGAAGATAAAGCTATCTTTGAAGTGCTTTTAGTGACGATAGTCATAGTCCGATAACAGAGAGATTTGATTTTGAGAGTTAGAGAGAATAATATAAAAAGATAGTGGACGCAGGATGAGTCAAGAACAAGGGGAAAAGCCAAAGTATTTATCAAAAAGTAACAGGGAATAATATAGTTGGAATGAGCAAATAAACAGGAAACGGGAAATAAGAAGTTATATAAAAACACTATACGTACAAATATCGATTGTGATTTGAGCGAAACCCGAATCAATTAGCTTTACTTTGGGAGCACATTAGTTTTGAGCATTTATATTATATTTACGTATTTTGATTTTGATACCTTTAACCTTTAATACACTAGTCAATGTAGTCATAAGTTCTCATAACGTGAATTGATATTCTGAAAGAGAGAGTATAAGAAAAAAGATCGAGGTAGATCGATATGTAGACAAAGAAACGAATTTTTGTAGTCTTATAATTTCCTTTGAAAAACTTTGTTAGCTGATTCAAACTAATAGTCTTTAAAGTAATACAATAAATTAATAAGTATATATTATATTTTTCAAAATTACTGGTTGATTTAAAGTTTTAAGAAGCTCGTTGTGGAGTAGAAAAGGACAAAAATCATGAAGAGCTTCTTTAAGTTGTTCTATTCTTCTAACAAGCAACTATATCAAAAACTTATAGTAACCTTATAGTAAACTTATAATGGAAATTTCATATAAAGCATATTATAGGATTCTGAAAGCCTCCAATTTCCCGTAATTTCATGTTTTATTTTTGAAAATGTTTAGATAAGTGAGGTTCGGGTACCAAAATCCACGCCAATTTTTTTTTA